>JAVCKZ010109860.1:0-10372 GCA_034780755.1 Lepetodrilus elevatus | reverse complement strand
TCAACCGTGGGTTAACTGAAAAACTGTCAGTTAAACCACGGCACTAGCAATACAAAAGTAACACAGGTATGGTTTAACGTGCTTTTAAAAGGCGTTGGACAGTCTTTGACCATGTCCGGTGGAACCCCAGCGAGACGTCCAGGAGTAAGGTGACTCCTACTATGAAATAGCGTACTTAATAAACAGCGGTGGACAGTCTCAGACCATGTCCGGTGGAACCGCGTGATCGCCAGTAGTACGATGATTCATACTGTAGAATGACGTTATTTGGGGTGCACAGTTAGAACATATCCAGTGGAACTGTATGTGTGCAAGGAGTAAAATGACTTCAACTGTTGAATGGCGTACTTTATGAATAGCAGTGGACTGTCTTAGAACTATATGTCCGGTGGAACCCCCGCGTGAGTTCTAGGAGTAAGATGACTCCTAACTACCGTGGAATGCAATGCTTTTAAACCGCGGTGGACAGTCTTTGACCATGTCCGATGGAACCTCCGCATGAATGCTTTTAAACCGCGGTGGACAGTCTTTGACCATGTCCGATGGAGCCTCCGCATGAATGCCAGAAGCAAGATATCTCCTAATAGTTTAATAGCCGATGGCATCGATTATTGAAACGTACATGTGTTAGGAACCACTATCGTATCCTACCAGTCATATTTCCGCGATTCGAAAGGCTAAAAACATCAGCCGATTTGGTCAAGCAGTCGGGTAATGATCTCGAACCAAATGCATTAGTGAATTATGTTCTCGAGAGATAATTGCGAATCGGGTCAATTTGCCGGGCATAAACAATGATCAGACATTAACCGCATGGTCAGTTGAACAACACCGCGGAATGCTACCGAGGTCTTAATTATAACGTCATTTCACTCATAATGTCAGCTCGTCTCGTGGCGGTCTTAGACCCCACTCCCAGAAGGGGCCAATAACTAGCCGGCCATTCCACTGGAGACTTGTCCTGGCCACTCTGCTGAAGATGATTGCCCAGGTTTCCGCGTTTGGCGTGGATGGAATAATGAGATGTGACAGGTCTTCCGTGTGACGGGCGCATTAGAAAGCAATTAATTAAACAGATCTAATTGACGCCATGCCTTACTGTGATCAACAAGCTTGAAATACGACGAACCAGAATGGAATTGTTGCTCTTGATACGAGCAGGATCAAGACATGATATGACTAGACTAGTTACCATTAACTCTCCATGCTGACGACAACCGAAGAGGCACTAAAGAGCAAAGTGTGTGGCTAATATAGGAGGGAGAGGGTTCAACATGCCAATTCAGCACGTCTGAAAATTATGGATAAGAAATTTGAAATATAGACACATAGGTTATACATTATCATACACAAATAGGGAAATACTTTACTTATTCACGAGCCAAATACGTGCTCGATAGGTTGCTCATAGCACTAAATATTAAGATTACAACGTCAATAAATATGTACGTTATTCGGTTGAAGATATTATGGTTACAATATGATAGATAGTGCATGTAGAGGCCAGTTGTACTGCACAAGATATACTAGTAGTAGTAGTACTCAGGGTTATTTGGGGTACTCAGGATTATCTGGGGAAACAATTGACATCCATAATTAATCTTAGAACACGCATTCATTTAGTGCGACAAGAAAACTGGCCATTACCAAGACAGTCGTAGTAAGCACGGCATGTTTAGTATTGCTTTTTTTTATGAATGGTTTGAAGGAACTCCTAAATTATCGTTCTTGCTCGTACCCTGTATTATTGACTCTATGCCATTTATCAAGTCGTCTAAATAAAAAATCAACACAGCTCCAAGAAGATACAATTAGAGTACTATCTACAGCATGCCATATATGTACTTGTATACAGTTGAACATTATATTGATGCCTGAAGGAAATGAGTTGATGGCCGGGTACTCTCATCGAGTCATGTAGATCAAGGTAAAGTTATATGTACACACTCGCAGTCTATTCTTAAGAAATGATAGAGCTGCTTCCTGTCGCCATACTGTTCCAGGTATACATACTCTCCTACACTCATGTGCACTTTTATATCTGTATTAAGTGAGATCGTCCGCCACGTCTTCAACAAATTGCTTTAAACATCCTGTCTATAACATGAAAGCAACCGGCTCCTTTTATCTCAATGGGGTTTGTGAAGGCGGTAACACCATGCAGATTTAGCTTGGAGTTTTCCATGAGCCGTCGGCGCAAGTTTCGATCGAATTCGGCCGGTGGCAGCAATGGACAGTGAACTCTATATTGGTGAGACGATCTACTGAAGGAGCTAGTATACTCGATCAATACGCCAGTTATCTTATAAAGCTTCAACCTACTATTTATCTTATCATTATACGGCTCTTTCGAGCGCGTGTTTCATACTCTATTATCGTACATGTCATCCCTGAGCAAGATTATAGACACAGCATCTTGTAAGAACTGTCACCAACCAAGGCGCTTATTTTCACTTTCATTTATCATATTTATAGGACACAAATATCGTAGCGAGTCCTCACAGTTTCGTGGCCTTTATTGCTTAAACATGACCATTTAGTTTGAAATAAGCAAGCTGTGTGAACAAGGACAGGTGACAATAGGGTATTAATATATCTATAATGAGTATTGTGATGTTTTGTTCGGTGTGGTCGATAGAACAAATTGTATGAATGCACGAACACTGTGGAGCTCTCGCTGGATTGGAAGTATGAATATACATGCGTGTCGCCAAACCGGTCATTTTCACGATTTACCCGAGATTGGTCTGAAGGTGCTGAATCATTTATAACATCTGTAAGACTTCACGACAACGAACTGTTGCTATAATAGACGTATACACAAGCCAGACCAAAGCTGGAGGACAGTCCCTTGGATTCAACGTATGCACAGACTAACATTGGAAGCTATGACATTGAGTGCAAGCAATGGATGCAATACCAGTACCATGGACCAGCGATTCCAATTCTTACAGAGGTCCAAAGGACAAATACTTATCGTAGGAAGTCTGGCTATTTACGAGTCTAATTTATCCGCTGTGGATAGGTTAGACTGAAGACCCGAGAAATGGGCAAGATTAAAAAAAAGGTCTTTACCGCATTTGGCCCCAAGACTGGTTAGGACCAATGGCATGTGTAATATATCATCACGTGACTAGCAGTTGGAAAAGGTCACGAGTAATTCAGAACAAAATGATCAAAGTACGTCCAGACTGCAACTTTGATGGATTATATTCATCAATTACTGTGTCCACTTGGACGATGATCATCCTCATCGCTAGACTAACAGGACGTGGATGTATAGAAAACAGACTTTGATATAGGCATGATAGATGACCGTCATTATCGTCACCAAGAAATATCCCATCTGGGATTTCAGTAATAAAGCAGAATTCTCACTACTACTACTGTTACTACTGTATCCTGGAACTCCAGGCTATTATTACACATAACCTCCGTCAAGTATTGCTACTACTGCTGCGGCTACTACTGCTGCTGCTACTACTGCTGCTTCTACTACTACTACTAATACTACTACTACTACTACTACTACTACTACTATTTTCACTACCATCACCACCACCACCACCAACAACAACAACAACAATTAATCAACAAAAACCATCATCTCCGCCACTACCGGTATTATAATCTTCAGCGACGACAACTATTACTATCAGTACTTCTTCTACTACTACTACTACTACTACTACTACTACTACTACTACTACTACCACTACTACTACTACTACTTCTACTACTACCACTACTACTACTACTACTGTCACTACTACTACTACTACTACTACTACTACTACTACTACTACTACCACGACGACCACAACAACATCTGCTCCTACCACTAATGGTCATAATAACGACCTCCAGATCATCCCCGTCACGACATTCTCCGCTGATGACACGGAACCAAGCTTATTGAATAAAACGTATCTGATATACAGCTGTGATAATATTACTTGTAGGCGATCTCGTTAAGAGATCCAGCTCGCTCCCCGATGTGACAATCAGACCAGGGACCCATGCAATACCAGCCAGGGACCCATGCAATACCAGCGAGGGACCCATGCAATACCAGCTGTATGATCACATTCGATTCGTTAATCAATATGATATCATTAAACCGCCGACATCGATCTCGGGCGTGTGGCGGGGATTAACTTCCCGCTGATAGGATTTGCTTAGCTGATGACCATAGGCTCCGTGGAGGTTGAACACCGTTAACTAGCAGCTGAATATTTAATGTACAAGTCCGCATCCAGCATATCATATTGGTCTACACATGTGGCTTCGTAAGTAGGAAAAGGGCGATGTCGAAACTGGAAACGCATACGAAAAGTGTACACTGGTATGAAATAAGAGTCGAGCATCGCGACCCAGTGTCAACTCTGTGTATTTCTCTATTAGTATTAGTTCATATTGGTCTACACATGTGGTTTCGTAACTAGTAAAACGAGCGATTTCGAAACTAGAAACTGATAAGAAAATGTATTCAATGGTATGAACTAAGGGTTGAGCATTGCGACCAAGAGTCCACTCTGTTGATTTGTCTATTAGTCTATATAAACCTCACAGAATAGGGCTGTCCCGGATTTCCACTGATATGCAAATGATGATGGCTACATAGAATCGGCCTTCGATCGGCAATCGATATTCCAGGTCAGAAGGCCAGAGGGGCAGGTATCTAAGCATGCATCTTAGAGAAACCAAACTTCAATTAGAATAGTTCAACCCATTCCTATTCCATAATGGACAATGCCATTCTGAGAGTCCTATATACTTAGTATGGATCGTAAATAGAATAGATGAATCGTATTACATGTGTCATATATTCTAGTGTTATTGGAATGCACACATCGATAACCTCCTATCACATTTCCCTCCTCTATCTGTCAAATATATTTCAATATAACTAGATTGCAAGGACCGCGATGTATTTACAGCTCAACTATACTCGCGGGCTAGCTTTTAATGAAATAGCTATTTACGTGTCGCGGGCATGTTATATAGTCTCCTGGCAGCCTACACGAAGCCTACTTCTGGCCATACTCTTCTCTCTGTCATACACTCCAGCAGGGAGTCAGTAATACACAGAGATTCACATTTCATACGCATTGATGACTATGCTTTTCGAAAATCAATGTGGATGACACCGCAGTTTGGTCAGGGATCGTTCTCGGAGCTGTTTTCATTAATAATTCACAATTTGCCATTCCTTTGGAGAAACTGCCTGTTTAAAAATCGGCAATAGAGCATGTGGAATAACAGTATTTGCGGACTAAAGCCTTATCCTTATTGAATCCGTCACCTCTCACGTATGTCTTCATTTATTGATGTTTCACTCTTTAATATGACACCATTCTACCAGTTTGCTTGGGCTTCGTTTCGTTATTCATTATCCCTTCATGGCAAAGATTAACACAGCGGAGATGATGACGTTATCCCAGAATGCGAGCTTAATCAGCCATATGAAGATCCAGCATAGCTAACGGAGTTACCTAGTGTCACTCCAGAAAGGAGTGCTTAAAAATTAACATAGGCCCATGGTGATCAGAATTATATTACGGGGTTCTAATGTAATCCACAGGGGCGGATGTGTTCAGTTCTAGAGACGAGGGATTAAGAAGGTAAACCTGAGCACTACACAGCTGCCGTAGAGGTTTTCCCAAGTTCACGCATGACAGCTTCTTGAATCGAAAAGTAGATGAATTCTCAACAGGCAGAAGCGACTTACGGGTTTTCTGCTGAGCAGGCGAGAAGGAACCTGTCGCCGGCCGGTGTCGCCATTTTGTTTCAAGAAATGGCGGGAAATACCTCGAGAGAGAGGAACTTACCTTTACAACGTCTCGGCGACCCAGTGTCAGTCATCATCTCGTTACGGTTTCGAGAATTACCGGCGAGGAAGTCTACTGAAGCACACAGGTTGGAGAAGGTAAAGGCTGCGGCCTCTGGTGGATTCCGGTCGAAGACTGAAGACAAGACCCGGGAAACAGGGTCTGCTAGCTAGCGGTGTAGCGTGGCCAGTAGATGAGCAACAAGCAATGGGCAACTACCTCACGAGAGTACAGTTAATTCTCTTCTCGAGCTTTTACCGGCATTGATTGTGTGTGTGGTGAAAGCTCTCCGCCATGGGGCCTAATGATATGTGTCATTATGGCACACGAATCACCGTACATGCATTCAGACCTCTGGACGGATCAGTCCATTTAAATAATCTTGCCATCTATTTCTCTAACGTAGAAGGGTTATTTCTTATAGAAACCGAACGGATCGATTCCTATGAGGAACTCGATATCTGTCGACCTTCGGGAATTCCAATCTGTCATGTCCGTCTCTTTAACGTATATGAAACACCCAAACATCCATTCAACCGAAGGCTATTGCCGGGTCTCGTGGAACTCCCGGTGTGCCCAACACTATAGGCTTAGCGGTATATAGGACTTCCTACACGATGACCTCCTACTGCTCGCCGGTGTCCTTCCCTTCCCTCCAATGTCCATACTAATCTAAATCATTAGTGTTGCCTTCAACGTGAGTGAGTTAATTTGTCAAACCTCTTATCCTCCAGTGTTTTTGTCTTAGATCCTTGGTTCCTATCAATTCTGTCAGCATCAACCGCATGCAAGCAGGTAGAAACTTATTATACTCCGAGGGTTATGTATAAAAAAAAGGAAGAGGGTGTTTATCGATTGGGAAAACGTGAGAAGAGTATTTTCGATGGATTATATCGACAAGTCAGTGTAATAAGTATGGAGACCAATGCCATGCCTCTGAGTAGTGTTAAGTAATGCCCGCAGGATGGTCATGTTATGGACTTGCAGTTCGATTTCTGACTGAATTATTCAAGCATATGGTACTTATACTAAGTAGTTATGGCGCCAATTACTCCTGCCTGCATCGATCAGACAGTCTGATGTACAGACAGACGCGTGTCAACTCCGGTACTCTGGTACCTGTCTGAAGCAGACGCCAGTCCGGGTTCGAATTCCGATCACGTCTGGAGGATGTGTCCAAACATGGAGGGACATAATCGAATTTTGAAAAGTCTGTCAAATGCTTGTTGAAATTCAGCTAAATTATGACAGTCATAATCATGAGATATATTCAGATGGACATATGGGGTTGGATATTCCTGTATACCAGAAGGTTGTAAAAACAAATATTGTTTAAATAAACTAATTGTTATAATTCCTAAAATCTGAATAGAACATCGATTGGTAGAAATTCACATAGCCTGGCTAGTTTGTATGCACGTAAAACCTATAATACATCCAATCGACACAATATACTATATATATAACATAACTTATGTTCACGATTCCTGTAAAGGTAAATGGTATATGTAATAGTTTTGGCAACTATGAATATCCACGTTATGACCAGCGAACACATGACTACATTAATAATAGATGTTTGAAGAGTTTGGAACTTTTGCAATACTAGTGAAATAACATTTCAGAAAACTAATACAAATTAGGTTGTTCCAAACTGAATGTGCATATCTGGATGTCAGAAGGTCACATTGGAATTCAGATCAATATTGCGTGTTAAATCTACTCTGGAAGCTGATAAATGTCACTGTTTCCAATATATATGAATGCAATTACACACGAACGTGCGTATATATGAGCTACACTTTGCAGTTGCATAAGAGTACACAGAATAATATAAGAATACGGTTAGCTATATGGATAACTGACTTAATGTAGGTATAGTTTGGTATAATAAGAGCTCAACAGTGGTAGGAACATTAATTAGAAGAGTACAAAGAATATACGAAATTATACAGCAAATCATATGACCAAATGTAGTATATGAATAACTGACTAATGTATTATAGGTATACTCTCGGTATATATGACTTCCAGAGTTGTAGAAACAGTATCAGAAGAGTACTAAGGATATTTGCAATCATGCCATATGCTAGCATTGAACATGTTAAATTACTGTACGATAGTATGGACATAGATATCAGTATGTACCTACCATGTCTTGGAAGTGCGGTGAATCTTCCTACGAGTATATCCAACGTATTCTGACGGCTCCAACACTCACAACATACTTCTTATATGCTAATCTTTGCTCTACCTAATACACTTAATAGCCATAAAGTGTGCGTCAATATTGTCCATCGTCCTTGGTGTACACTAACTGCTAGCATAATTGCAGCCATCACAAATAACTGCCCTGGAAGAGGGTGGCAATGGTAGATCGCTAACGTAGTATGAACCATAACGTGTCTGTTCATAAGTATAGACCCAGACGCAATATGAAATATTCCACACTACCTAGATGGTCTACACTACTGGATGTTAATACATGATACGCTGAATGTGATGAGTATGCAATAAATACACAAAACTCAGAAGTTAGCTGCATCGCATAATTTAGGATACGTATCATATATGTAAGAACAGAACCGGACAGAACCTTTATTTACTCAGGCCAAGAACCTTGGCATATATATGGAACAAATATATATTACAAAAATTAACATTGTAATCGCGGATAGGGATTTGCTAGGAGGTTTTTACAATTGTATGAAAAATATCATATTTTCCATGATATAATATGATGTCATCTACCTTGTTGTTCATTGTTCAATCTGACTACAATTCAATGGATGGACAGCATATAACACCGCAGTATACAACACCACCACAGACTCACACAGAGTGGTAAGGACGTAGCTCAATATTCCTCTAGCCACCCCTGCTGACTGTAACAGCCTTTGTACATGGGTATACCCATATAAAAAGTATCTTATGGTCATCAGGGAAGGCTAGAGGAATCTTAAGCTGGTAAGGACGGCGTCCAGCGGTTACTGCTCATAGCCATACATACTGGAATAATACTGGCATACACGATTAAACTATTCATAGTCCTGATATATTAGAACTGAGTACCTCCACGAGAGCCTCTTCTGTTTGTCAATAATTCAACAGCTGTTTAATGTCAGCATATGTTTTTGAGGGCGTTACGACAGACAAATCAAATTACGTCTATGGTGTGAACACGTGGTGAAATCAAGATGTACTGGTATACATACAATATTTGACACGACTATTAGGTCAATATGTTCTACTTCTTACTTCTAAATGTTCTAACTTTTGTATGACTTACAAATTGTTCTAATTTCTAGAAAGAAGGCTTACTACATATACATATTATTAGGATGTATGTTTATATATTTAGCAACAGACAGGCAAAGATAGACACACACACACACACACACATACATCACACATCACAAAATGCAAAACCCATCTGTCAAACGTAAGAATATGCGCATTAAACAGGACTATTTCAAGCATCTCTTCCATCATACATCATCACCAGCACATAGAGATATAGACGTTGTCACAGCACCCTCGGTGAGAGAACTATCATTCATCAGCAGAAGAAGCACTCCCCGTTGTCAGATACCAGACAAGATGGAAGCCTTCACCAAGGGAGTACTCCTTTATCAGCACGGCGGGTTCGCTCCTGGGAATAAGTCCAGCGCCAATGGAGCTGTAGGATGTGGCTATTTCATTACCCGTTAACAAGGCCACGGACTGACCAGGCACGCTACGTGGACATTCTGGCCAGTATTGACAAAATCCGGACAGTCCGGCTGGTCAATGGAGTCTCTAGGGATCTGGTCATCGTCAAACCTCAGGACATCGCTCAGGCTGTACAAGCAACGGGAATGAACTGAGATTCTGCGATAGAGTACATGGACTGTATATCAAATAAATGGCATGTTAACGATCATACATATAGATGTGAATGGCTGTATTACTATCTTATCTATAGCAGGGTGTTTATTATGAAAACCCAAAGAAATGGTATATATATATATGTTCCTTATTGATTAACATTGATTTGTAAGCTATCGGTAATTGTAATTTTTTTTCTGTGAAGTTGATTCCAAATACAAGAAGAAGGGTCAACTCCTTGGCTTTACTTGGAACCCAGATGTGAAGGTCATTGGTAGTACTTCGACGTATTAGCTCTAATGTAAACGTAAGTGTCATTAGTAAAGCAGTATATCGAATGACACTATATTCCTTATGCTATGTTTCATTACAATACATGTCAAAATGATGGACGACTTTAGTTTTTCTTTGTCGGAATAATAGCTCCAGTACAGAGCTAGCGTCTTTTTTGGAGGGTTATCCACAAATCTGACGAACATTAAAGATTCCACTTCTTCTTCGTCTAGCTTCTTCTTGTTCTTGTTCTTGTTCTTGTTCTTGTTCTTGTTCTTGTTCTTGTTCTTGTTATTGTTGTTGTTGTTGTTGTTGTTGTTGTTGTTGTTCTTCTTCTTCTTCTTCTTCTTCTTCTTCTTCTTCTTCTTCTTCTTCTTCTTCTTCTTCTTCTTCTTCTTCTT
>JAVCKZ010109849.1:0-10373 GCA_034780755.1 Lepetodrilus elevatus | reverse complement strand
TTATTTTTATTTCAAAAATAGTGGAGGGGAGGGGGGTCTAAGACCCCCCTCCATGGCATAAGGGGGCCTAAGACACCCCACCCCCCTCCCCTCCCCCTTGGATCCAATGCGGAATGGGTGTAGTTAAACAAGTTTTTCTTAAATGGAAAAGTTTTTCTTAAAATATTTCACTGTTCACAGAGAATAGTTTTTCTTAAAATATCTGGTTATGCAGCTTGATAATCCTCTTTTTTTTTTCAATGCAAAAATATTCATAATTTATTATGAATATTTTTGCACTGAAAAAAAACAACTAAAAGAAAATAACAAAAAAAGCATGTAAGGAGAATCTTGCTGCATAACTATATATTTTAAGAAAAACTATTCTCTGAACAGAAAAATATTTTAAGAAAAGGATTTCCACTAAATTTAAGAAAAACATTTCGCTGTGAACAGGATTCGAACCTGCGCGGGAATCTCCCATTGGATTTCGAGTCCAACGCCTTAACCACTCGGCCATCACAGCAGTAGAATTTCAAATCTATGAAGATCTGTGTAATTCAAATTGACACACATTACTTTTTTTCTAGTATTGATAACGCTGTTATTTACAGGTAATAAGGTTCTTTTGGAATAGAAACAGAAAGAGAAAAACGTAATCTTATAACGTGAATTTTAATTATTCCGGATTCGGATATCGCGCCACAATATTTGAAACTCCCTAAATAACTTGGGCATTATGAACATATTTAGTAAATCGTTAGTACCGTAGAACAAACTATTCAAATAGTCCAACAGCAGCATGTTT
Organism: Lepetodrilus elevatus; assembly: GCA_034780755.1. Taxonomy (NCBI): domain Eukaryota; kingdom Metazoa; phylum Mollusca; class Gastropoda; order Lepetellida; family Lepetodrilidae; genus Lepetodrilus; species Lepetodrilus elevatus. The sequence goes on along the minus strand of JAVCKZ010109849.1, from coordinate 9,586 downwards.
CGATGTCAAAAACATTATTGAAAACTACAGAACCGAACATTGTATCACGTGACTGTCACGTGACCTGTCACTATGTCCGGAAGTAGTCTTGCCACGTCTGTAAACTGAAGGCAGTCTGTCGTCAGCTGAGCAGACTGTCTCGTGTAGCACGCACTTCTCAAGCAATATGATAATATTCATGAGGAACATTGTCTAACAAAATGTCGAAAATGCAGGCATGTGAATTATTCGAGACGGACGAACCGTTGGAAGAGGAGTGGTACGAAAATGGTGAGAGATGGCGTCGGCTGTCAAACTGATGATATCGAGCATCTCTAACATCATACGCACTTGTACATCTATCCTTTTCAATACAACAGCGTAGATCGATTCACATCGTGAAATAAATATAACAATTTTTAATTCCCATATAAATACGCAACATATCACATGGCATGAATTAACACCGATTAGAATGAAAACACTAGATGAAAAACACATTGTGTGTCCCTTTTTCGAGGTAACCTCGCTTTCGTGCTACTTACTAAAAGTTTTAATAAAACGCTACTTCCCGTTCCACAACATCTGACACTTCGCACCTTATATCGCCCAGAATTGGTATATGGTCGGACATCCTAACTTTGTTACCCTCCTAGTACTAACTCCGTGAGGTAACTTTGCACGCAGATTTTCGTGAATGTACTGCACGTGCATCGATTGTGATCATTTTATGTTGTACATCATCACTTGGAAAGTCGGCTGCCAAAGCAAAGAATTCACGGACTTGTGATATGGCCTTTCGTTTTATCGTTTACATCGGAATCTTTAAATGGTTATAGTGCTCACTAATATAAAGCTAAGGGATGTGAAATATTGTTTGAATGACGGCAAAATAGTTACTTTATATGGACATGTGCATGCCTTTTTTTTTTGCCGCATTTAATTAATATTTTAAACATCAAGTTGTGCTTAGGGTCACGGAGTATGGATGTCCAACCATAAATCTCACCAGCAAAGTGACGACTTTGCTTGGGGCGTCATATTGATAAATTTTAGCTTGGCAATAGCAGTATTTTGTGATAAAAGAACACGAAGATGTGAGGTGGAATGTATGTGGCTGTTAGCTTTTTTTTACGTATAAATAACATTTCACGTACTTTACAGTGTTTCCTCCTGATTTATTACGTGTGATCCATACTGAACAACATGATTCATTTCTGAATCAAACGGAAAATTAAGGATGCGATCCTTTGTAACGACATCTTAAGATTTTCTCTGGAATTTTAGTTTGCCTCTTTCAGTTGTACAGTCGTCGCAAATGGGTGAAAGATTCCCGCAGCGACGTTAAACTCCATATTCACTCACTCACTCACTCAGTTGTACAGAGTGTATGTTGTGCATGTTTCAGTAGTACAGAGTATGTTATGCATGTTTCAGTAGTACAGAGTATGTTATGCATGTTTCAGTAGTACAGAGTGTATGTTGTGCATATTTCAGTAGTACAGAGTGTATGTTGTGCATGTTTCAGACCTACAGCTGGCCGCAGAGCTGGGCAAGGCTCTACTGGAGAGGAACCGAGAGCTGGAGTCGCAGGTCAACAGTCTGCAGCAGAGCAGCCATGAGCAGGAGCTCCAGATACAGGTAACCTTGACAACCAGACACAGTAGCCTTGACAACCAGACACAGTAGCCTTGACAACCAGACACAGTAGCCTTGACAACCAGACACAGTAGCCGTGACAACCAGACACAGTAGCCGTGACAACCAGACACAGTAGCCTTGACAACCAGACAGTAACCTTGACAACCTGACACAGGTAGCCTTGACAACCAGACATGGGTAGCCTTGACAACCTGACATGGGTAGCCTTGACAACCAGACACAGTAGCCTTGACAACCAGACATGTGTAGCCTTGACAACCAGACACAGGTAGCCTTGACAACCAGACATGGATAACCTTGACAACCTGACATGGGTAGCCTTGACAACCAGACATGGGTAGCCTTGACACCAGATTTGCACTTCTAGAAGTGAAAGACATCTTCCGCTTGTTCGTTTTGCCGTCTTCTCTTCTGATCAACAACGAATGTTTATATTTTGATAGGGCGAACACTCAGAAGTCCTTGGCTAGAATAGCTGGTCCTGTGCCGCAGTCCTGTGGGGCTCAATAGCCTTGATAACTTAATTGAGACTTGTATGCTATTATATGAAATACTGACTAGCTTTGATGACCAGACACATGTTGCCCATCAGTTAAACTCCATATTCACTCATTCAATGAGTTAGCCTTGATAAGCAGGTATTGGTACAGTACACTAGAGCCGTAGCCTGCCACTGTTGTGCTGTTGTGCTGTACTAATCCTACTGTCCTTGGTGGTGCAGTTCCTGTCACGACAGCTGGAGTCGTCGCGGGAGGACGGTGAGACGCAGTTGAAGGTGTTTGAGGACTTGGACCGGGTCAGCCAGGATCTCGGTAGGACCAACCAGGTGCTGCTAGCAGATGCCAAATATGACAAGGACAAGATCGACAGGTGCGGCTGTTCTAGCAATTACATTAATAATATCATTGTGTTCAGTATGATATTCATTCTAGAATAAATGGAAATCTTTGATGAGAATTCATGAACTATGCTGAATTCTAATTGATCTCCTTATGATTAGAATAGTGTATATTTGTAGTGTTAGTGTCCAGTGGATTTGGGCTTAAATCAGTAACACTGTGCAATACAATAGTAACCCTCTATCTGCTGTAGAGTTAGTAACACTATGCAATACAATAGTAACCCTCTATGTGCTGTAGAGTTAGTAACACTGTGCAATGCAATAGTAACCCTCTATCTGCTGTAGAGTTAGTAACACTGTGCAATACAATAGTAACCCTCTATGTGCTGTAGAGTTAGTAACACTGTGCAATACAATAGTAACCCTCTATGTGCTGTAGAGTTAGTAACACTGTGAAATGCAATAGTAACCCTCTATCTGCTGTAGAGTTGGTAACACTGTGCAATACAATAGTAACCCTCTATCTGCTGTAGAGTTAGTAACACTGCAATACAATAGTAACCCTCTATGTGCTGTAGAGTTAGTAACACTGTGCAATGCAATGGTAACCCTCTATGTGCTGTAGGCTCAGCAACACGGTGGAGATGTTGGACCAGCGTGTGGAGGACCTTCTCAGGAGGATTGACGACATGAAGGCCGCGGAACGGCTGACTAAGAAGCTGGAGTCGCGGCGAGCTCTCAGTCTGGCCAGCCTCAATGAGACCAGCGACGGCAAGCGGGGACACTTCCTGGAAGACTTGTCCTGGACTTACAACGAGAAGCTTAAGAATCTTCCCATGAATCCGTACGAGCGGGAGATCCAGCGACTCCAAGAGAACCTCCAGCACATGAAGAGTCTCAAGTCTGTCGAGAAACGCAAACGCGAGGACGTGGAGCTGGAGAACTCTATTGTCATTCAGGAAAATCAAATCTTAGAGAGGAGGATCAAATCCTTGGAGGAGCGAGTGAAACAAATCAAAGTCCTGGAGACAGAACTGAATGAAGCCAATGATCGGTGTGCCAAGATTGTGTGCTGGAAGTGTGACCGCAGTGCTGAGGACGTGCAATCTCAGACGAACATTTTGAAAGAGATCGAGCACGACCACCCTGAACTGAAGACTCCGGGCAAAGCTGTGAAGCTGGGAGGTGGCGGCAGTTTGTACAGCAGTTCCGAGTCCATCAACAAGGTGGCGTTGGACGCCACGGAGATCATGGACAAAGAAGCCGACGAGTCTGGACTCTCCATCCTGGACGAGCTGGAGACGCAGTACAAGAACCTGTTCGAGAAGTACGAGGCTGTGATCAAAGCCAAGCGGCAGTCGGGTGAGTCCGAGGACACGGCGGAGGAGCGGATGAGGAAGAGGCTGGCCAACAAGGAGGTCCAGACCCTCCTCAATCTCACCTTCACCAAGGACTATACTCAGGACACCGGGCAGCCTCCGCCGTACAAGATGCTGTTCAAGGAGTTGTTTGCCACCCTGAGGAAGTCCAGGATAGAGGAAGCCGCGGAGAAGACGACACCAGGCTCCACGCCCGCCTCCAGTCCAATGGACGGCGGGGATAAGAATACTCAGACCATGTGTCGTGGAACTAATAGCAAGTGACATGTTGGCATCATCTTCACTTCAGTTGTCATCTGTAACCACATACTGTCAACTAACTATAGCAATCTGTAACACACATTGTTGTACTGGAAAGTGTTTTACTGAGTTATTGTCATTGATGAGACTGTAAACCAAATAGGTTGTACTCTAATATCACTTTTTATTTTATTTGCTATTTTTGTTAACCTATTGCTATGAACTACTAGTGTCTGTGTATGTTCTAGTCAGGAAGGTAGCTGTCTACTCTACCTGCTGATGTCCGTCTCAGTGATGCCAGTAAAGTGCTGCAGATGAGTGCAGTTTCTACCAAAGAAACTTAGTGAGGAGCTTTTTCCATCGCTTTTATAAAACTTCTACTTTTACCACAAATATCAAACTTACTGCTTTGACCATAAACATAGCTACAGTATAAGGACAGGGGGTCGTTCAAACACGCAATCGGCTTGCAAGCGGCTTACCAAACTAGCCACTGTCTCAAGTCGTATGGGACAGGGGACCAGTTTAGCTAAGCAGCTTACTCAGCGCTTGTGTCTTTGAACGCGCCCCAGGAGAAGGAGCAGAGTCTTGGTCTCTTCAGTTTTGATAGGATTGTACATTCGATAGTAAAAATGTTTCATAATGTCCAACTAATTTTGATATGACCTGTCAGTTTTGATGCATGTATTTTGATCATAACAATTACCGTGAAATAAGCTAAAACCAATCGACCAACATATTCTTCCTACTGTATATTACTGTGCTACACACTCGTCCATGGTGCAATATTCAATTTTATGATGCAATTATCAACAGTTTGTTATCTTTTGAATAGTACACTACTACAGTGTATTTACAAGTCTGGTTAACACTGATATTATGTCTTGATTCCGCCGTGACGGTGCACAATGTGGGAACATGTGGTGACCATTGGGAGCGTAGATGTCACGAGTGCATGTAACTGTTAGCATCTCCATTTTATGTCTTTTGATATCAATGTTATCTTACAAAAGTACAGGTTGATAAAAGTAACCAAAATCCAAAGTTTTTCTGAGGATTTTGGTTACTTTTATCACTTATTAAGTAGGATAACATTGATTTCAAAAGACGCAAGCTGTTCTATTTATCACATAATATCATTATCATCTTTTTTTAAAGCGCTTCATACAGATTTTTACTAGGAAGTTGATGAATAGCCGGCCCTTACAAAACTTCTTGAGTATGATTTCAAGCTCAAGGTCAAATTTAACGTTGAGATTTATGATGAAGACTTAGAGGAGTTTGAATTGAATTCTTAAGAGTTGACGTGTATTTGTAATACTATGCCGCCTGGGTGGCGACATCACAATGGTAAACATGCTAGAATCTTTGTCAACAGTAGGATAACTATGCAAGTTTGTAATGCTTGTAAAATCCGTGAAGTTGTAAAATGTTATCTCTGGTAGAATAACATTGTTGTCCTACTGACATTATCTCCCCTGTGAGCCAGTATTGGCTGATAAACTAGAATATATCAAAGTTAACCAAAACAAACATATAAAAAATCTGTGATGGTATATTATGTAGATCTAGGACTATATTATATTTATTATCGGGTTTACTCTTTTTGTGAAATGGTTTACTGAAGTTGACATGAAATGTATCTTGTCATCAATACTCATCATGTATTGGATATCACGATTGATCAGGTCCCAACCATATGGTTTCAGCCTTACTGAAGACGCTGACTGTTTAAATTTTATGTTATATTATGTTTGGTAAACTGGATCTGCGACCTAGTCTGTATACTCTTTATGGACACTTATTATTTAATTCATAATACAACTTGGAACCACTTATAAACTATACATTTTACAATAATTTTATTCGATTATATTCTAATATTCTACTTACTGTCTGCAATTTCTGCCTGTTCATTTGAATGTCTGATTGTGCTGAATGTCAATATTTATTCTATGATTTCAGTTTGTTTTGATGGATGTCTTGAAAAGGCAGTAAATATTATCTCCCTTTTTCACAGAGATGATGGGACCAGAAGGAACGCAACAAAATTCTTCACACTATTGTAGCATGTACATTGGTATTCTCATACTAACTTGTTTTGTCATGTTTTAACCCAGTGATTCTTTAGTTTACTGTCAGTATCACAGATGGCATGCTTAAATCTTTTAATTTGTTTTTCACTCTAAAGTAACACCGCATTAGCTGTCAGAATTTGCGAGATCATTCCTGCTGCTTTATACGTATATAGGGCTGCTTTAGTCTACTAGTATATAGGGCTGCTATATTCGGCTGCTTTAGTCTATTATCCAGCAAGGAGGAATTTAAGTCCTATCATAGGCTATGTTGTTACTTGTTCCTGTGTTATTGCCACTCTTCTGGAAATGGCAGGAATAAATATCTTTCCAGAGAGCGGTAATGACAAGTATGTTCTGTTATTTTAAGAAAGCAGGGATTACTAGTAGCAATAGCCATGTACACTCCGTGTTGTCCATGATGCTAGAACTACCGTAGTCTCTATGTACGTCGTACCTGCTAGAACTAGTCGTCGTACCTGCTAGAACTAGTCTCTATGTACGTAGTACCTGCTAGAACTAGTCTCTATGTACGTCGTACCTGCTAGAACTAGTCTCTATGTACGTCGTAGCTGCTAGAACTAGTCTCGCTATACGTCGTAGCTGCTAGAACTAGTCTTTCTGTACGTCGTACCTGCTAGAACTAGTCTTTCTGTACGTCGTACCTGCTAGAACTAGTCTCTATGTACGTCCAACCTGCATTGGCTTCCATATATATCAGCATTCTTCACTTATTTATACTGGCTTCCAATAGCCGAGTTGTTTGCTGATAGTCCATATATCAGACGACTCGGCTATCGGAAGCCAGACAGCATTGGCTGTAGATACAATCTTGCACTGACAACACCAGCATTGACCAATCCATACCATCATTGGCTTCCAATACTAGAATGAAAGATTGCTTAATGTTATGGCTGCTGATAATAGCATTGGTTTAGACACCAGCAGTGGCCATCCATGTGTTTGTTTCCACAAGGATCACTCCAGATAACTGATATATTTTTTAAACGCAAGGCATTAAATCAAATGTCGTATATTAGAAACTACCAAATCAAATACATTGTATTTATGTTAAATTCTACATTGGTGCACATCTTGCTGAGTGATGTGAATGTTTGCTGTATAGTCCCAGCGCTGATGCATATTAAGTGGATACTAATTGATCCTGTTCTTGTCGACAACAATCTGCTTATTATCAAATATTTGATGTCTTCCGCCACTCGTGTGATGCTGTCTTGTGATGTTCTTATTTAACCTCTGGGTCACGCTGTTATGTACGGTCCTCGGAGGATGTTGTTCAGGCATTAATAAATTATTTAAACCTGGTGTCTTGTCATAATTAAATGTGTATAATGGTAGTGGTATCATTTACTTACTTACAAACCGAGAACGATAACTACACATACTGGCTTGTAGTAATACAATGTGACGTACAAATACTGCATCTATCGATACCGCATTCGAACACTTCTGTGGATTTCCAAGCACTGTGCAATACAAAATTAGGTTAATTCTAGTGACATTAATGTGTGTGTGATGGGGTGGGGTAATTTTCAAGCCAAAATAATATTTGTTCGTGTACGAGTCGTTTATCTCTGACGCTTGTACAGTACATGCCATAGGTCTAGGTCTACTCTTCCTTCATTTGCCAAGTTAACGAGTAGGGAAAGTCGTAATCGTTTAGCTATACTCAGTACAGGGTTGTCTATGGGAAATCTGAAAAGTTCGATTGACCTGCAAATAGGACTAGCAAAGACGTTGAAGTGCCAAGGTTTCATTTGACAATGACTAGCTTGCACTGCACATGTTCTAGGTCTACTCTTCCTGTAGCACCCTGATCACGAGCAAGTACATGCACTATTTCTGCATCTGGCACATTATAAATATTAATTATTATTAAAGGGCCTAGCTAGATGATAATAAGACAACGGGACAAATGATGACAAATAGTTAAAATACACAGACGGAAATATCGGTGTTTACCGGTATGTGGTTTTATTCGGAAGCAAAATTAATTTACATAGAAATAGAAAAGATTCCCAATTATCATAAAACGTATAGATTATTAGATATAGTAATAGATATAGAAAATGTTGTATAAAACGGAGCACAAAATATGGTCACAATGAAATGCGTATGCTCTATCTAATGAATCGTGGTTTAAGTCACAACACGGGTTGGAATGGAAGGCCGTTTTCTAGCTGTGTGTACATGCATAATCAAAATATTGAGCAAAGATTGTACAGAAATCAAAATGGGGGAAAACCTGCTATTCAGTGGAAATGGAAAGCAAAATGTATTATCACGAAATATTCATCGACTAATTAATGACCACGTTTGAAATTTAGTTCATGGTGAATTATCACAAATTTGCAAACTGTTATATTACAATAAAGATGATTACTGGACGCATTGTTGTATGACCGCTCAAAATACGACTCTTAAATCCTATATATGTAGGCCTATATGTAATAAGTTACATGAACACCACTTCTTCAAATTATCACCCTTTTTACAGACACACAAACAGTGATAAATACTATACAGTTATAACGTAATAATAATAATAATATTAATAACAATCTTCGAATATACTAAAATACTATATATTGTCTTCAGAGTTGCTGTAAGCATAAAAGAAATCCTGACGAATATTGATGGTGTAGCCTCCATGTCGGGTACCGGGATCTATATACTGTTGGTTTAACTCTTTCCTTGCTGTAGGCAACTGGAGATGCCCTAAAACTGTGACATTGCTTAATTCTACAAGGCGCTTGCCCCGTCTTCGTGTTCGGAGATAATGGGTATGTGCACATATAGTATATTATACTAGATTCTATAAGGACGTAGAGCTATTGTGATTATTGGACGACTCTTATTAGACTCTTCATATATATGTATATTTTCTACGATTTCAACAATGTAGAGGTTGAAAGATCTTCTGACATTGTCTCGATGTGAAAGCTGATGAGATGTGTGAAGTAGACAGGGCCTATATCAGCGAACTGCATCGCGCCATTGGTCCAATACGATGTACATGTATAGAGTATATTATATGACTACAGAAGCATTTCATAGCACTTCATAGCATCACGTAATCGTAGGTGTAGTATTTCAAATCTTCCACAACGTAGTAATCAAGGCGATGAGGAGAATCCATCCCGGGCTGATGTTTATTGTCGCCGCATTCTGAAATACAAAAGTAGAATTGATCATTGATGTACTAGACAACATGAGGACGGTAATAGGCTACTTATACTGGTTAGACGTCACTTGATCTACAGTACCCCTGGATTTAATGTGCCTATAATCAGTTCGAGCATGAATAGTACAATTTAAATCATGGCTACACCTCCCCATCCGTGCTTTATATGCCCTCAGCCGTGCTTTATATGCCCAAATCGGCATAT
>JAVCKZ010109838.1:0-10373 GCA_034780755.1 Lepetodrilus elevatus | reverse complement strand
GTGTGTGTGTATGTGTGTGTGTGTGTGTGTGTGTGTGTGTGTGTGTGTGTGTGTGTGTGTGTGTGTGTGTGTGTGTGAATTTGTGTGTATTAGTTGCATTGGTGTATTTACGGATACAGTTGTGTGAGGCGTGTACTTGTGATTAAGTATGTGGGTGGTTGTTTGCATAATGTGGGATGTTTCTACGAGGCAATTGTGTCTGTAGGTAATCGTGAGCGGTATTTCTATCTGGATAATTTTAATGTTATCAATATAACCTTTCCTTCATTTCAAACATGCAATATTTCTCATTAATCCCGACAACAAAACTTCCCAAATACTTAAAAACCATACACATTTACGACTTTGTCAGATTTAAACATTTAACGCAGTGGGCCTTGATTCCAATCTCTGCGCAACAGCTAGCATGACGGAGATCACTGTGTCCACAGAAATGCGGCACTTCTCCTATCTACCATCTTGTTAAATTTGTCTGCTGCTGATAGTGCCTACACCATGACAAGATTACACACAGGTTCTCAGATAGTAGTGTCAGAAAGGACATCATTTAAAGTGTCGGCAAGGACATCATTTAAAAGACTATAATTTTATCACCTCCAGTTTCCGGTAGAATGTCTCTTTAAAATACCTTCATGAATCAGTGATGAGGTCAAGCATCTATAATTTCTCATTAACATACCTCTAGGAATGGCAACATCATACTCTCTAAAACTATCTGATTTTATATTTCACAAATTATCATTATTTTATTATATTTTATAGTTTTAATACTATTATTATTTCATGATCTGTCTATCAAAGTTTGTATATTAATTATTATTTGCGTAAATATGTATATATATTTTTTTTCTTTTCTTAGGACTTATGAAGTTTTCGAGAATACGGACCCTGATTTCCACTAATATAAAAATAAAATTAATTTAAATAGTTCATTAATTTTTAAATTATTAAAAGTATTAAAATTGTTAAAATTATTAAAATGATTAAATTATGAAACTATTTCCAAGTGCACTATAGTTCTTGCTATAGAGAAGAAAGCCAGGTGGATGGGATAATGGTAAGCAGTTTCTAGAGGTGTGATGAAACGTCAGCTCTGAGAAACGACCAGCTATATTGCCTCTCAGACTCTCAACACATGTCATCTGTAATGAACTCCAGTCACACCAGTCAGATCACAGTCAGACCACAGTCAGATCACAGTCAGACCACAGTCAGATCACAGTCAGACCAGTCAGATCACAGTCAGATCACAGTTAGACCGACAGTAAAAACCGATGTGCAAACTTTTGTTCTAATAATTAGAAATTAGGATATGATTATTTTTGTCATGTTTGTATTTTTAGATTCAGAAATAAATTATTTTTGGCAATTAATTTAAGTGTTCAAACTATTAGAGGGTTCGAATTATTAGAGTAATTGCGGTAGTTAATTTAACTTTGAAACATGACTCACGTCTTAATTACACTAGTTGATGAAGACCCGACTAAACCCATCCACACAGATGTTACACAATTCAAAAAAGACGACCATTTATTCCGACTTTGCCGAAGGGGTCATTGCTCATGCTGTAGTCTCATTTCTCGTCCCATTAAGCGTCTCCCTTGCAAATTCTGATTCATCTGTGCCGCGGTAGATGTTGTCTGACTATTAGACATGCGGAGTCGTGGAATCTGAGGATTCAGTGGGAGAGGAAATTGCAGACATTTACCTCCATGGGCGAGGGTTTGTTTACAAGCATTGGTACATTTAGCAGAGGAAGCGGCTGATATAGTGATCGCCCGTGTTGTGGCAACATTTTTTGTCTGGGCGTTGAAACGGCTGGTGGCGCTGATACCTGTTCGCATCCTAACGACATCTTCTGATGGCTTGGATGCTACTTGGCAGCTCTCGTCTGTTTACTTACTTACTTACTTACTCATACATACATACAGGTTTCAAGGGGCCCTTGCATGAAGTAATCGTATCCACTAAGAGACAACGGCCCGAGATTACGAAACTTTTCCGAGTACGATTTCAGGCTCAACTCAGAGTTTTGTTCATAAAGCGTCATGAAATGTTGAGTATGAAATCGTACTCAGAAAAGTTTCGTAATCTCAGGCCCAGTACTCGGAAAAGTTTCGTAATCTCGGGCCCAGGGCGCTCTCATAACAATCTGCGATTCATAAATAAATACGAGAGCTACTACCCAAGCCTTATGGTTTTCCAGGCCCAGAGATTAAGACATTATGAGTATGGGTTCACGCTCAAGTTTTAATATAAAATCCCCATATAAAACTTGAGCATGAGATTGAAATTGTACTTAGTAAAGTTTCGCAACCTTGGGGCCCAGTGTATGAGTAATGCTATGGTTATGAGTAATCTCAGCCATTATGAATCTGAGTAATCGAATGATTAATTGCAAATTACCTTCAATGAGTTTTATAGTGCTTAATGGCAATTACTCATAGTAGATCTAATTATCATAATTATTGTAATTAAATTAGAGATATATATAATAATGTAATAATTATAAACATGATCTAGGATGGAAAACAATACAAAGATTGTAAATATTGAATACATCAAATGTAATATTTTAAATATTGTATTTAATATTATATTAACTAATATAGAGGGGGGGCCTAACAAAATCAGCATCCAACAATAGTTTTCATAGTTTTCATATGTATTGTTACTGTTTTTCATATTGTTTTTCTGTTTAAGTTAGCACTGCTAAATTTTACAATTTAATTATCAATACCAAAATCAACACTGCTAAAATTAACAATTAAATTATCAATACCAAAATCAGCACTGCTAAAATCAACACTTCACTTTGAGAGAAACCATTTATCGCAAATTACATATTATTAAGCAAATTCTGTGATTAAGCAATCTTCTTTCAGATTTTCCCAATGATGAAAGGAACGCGACATATTTTTCCTCTCCTCCGATTGGACGAGAGTTGAGTGTTCTGAGAGAGTTTTGAGATGTGCTTGTGTTTCTCTCGCCTGCCAAAGTCTGGGCAGCCAAAGACTCTGTAGCACACGGCTGTGAGAGGGAGAGCCGCACATTAAGCCGTATACCAGCATTGTAACAGTAGTTGGCTGTTCACCCAGTGCGTTTGACTACTATACAGCGTCACGTTACTGTGCAGTGTGTGTCTGGTACCGACGTCACGTCGTGTTACGGTACATCATGACGCAATTCCTACGTGACAACATTCAAATGGAAATCGTAAAAGGATAAACGATTTACTGTGGAAATCTTTTAAGATATATAATTTTGATGTTTACGGGCGTGCGAGTGAAACAGGATTCTGGATTGTACTATCAGTTCTGTGTGTTCTTGTGGAAGTGAGAACAGTTTGGTGATTTTGTTTGGATTTACGTCAAACACTGGATGAAATGTTGAAATGATTACGGTGTTTTAAGACAGAAAGGATTATACCAGCTAATAAGTGTTTTTGTGAACAAGTCTGGTTTGGATTACGTAAACCTGATGCTTACGCCAATTTGCGATGGATAATATCACGACCATAGTTGATATTAAAATTTGATCTAATTTAACAGCTTGACATCACTTCAGAATTCTTATCAAATGTCTGTGTTAAGACCACGCCAGACGTAAAACAAAAAAGACGTGTAGCCTACTAATGTGACAGCAGTAACAGCATAAAAAACTGTGTTCAAGTTTTCCAATTCGCTGACCTGTAGGGTAAAACCCATAATATATAACACATTACTACGTATTGTGAAAATCTGTGAGATATAACCATGAAGACGACGGCTAATGTTATGATTCAGTGTTTGGCCATATTGTATAATATCGGAGTCTACTCAACAATCATACCTCAGAGGCAGGAGATTCCAGACAATGAAAACTGCATAATGAGCTTCGTTATTCCGCGGGACAAAGTGAAAACTTCGTGTCAGTTGGACGAGAAAGTTAAAAGACGGATTAATGTTTTAGAAACAAAGTTGAACATGTACAAAGATGAAGTGACTAAATTACAAACTAATTTACGTAAAGAAAGACAACTCTGCCATGAGAGAATTGATGCTTTAGAAGGAAAACTGACCACTTTCGATTCCGGGGAAAGGTATTTTGCTTTGGAAAAGAAATTGCAGAGCTTAGAAATTGTGATAAAGAAAGGATCCGGTAATTTTATGCCTCCAGAGAAAGTGGTTGCAAATCGACAAAGTAATCTCGCTAAATCTGGACACAAGAAAAGCGATTGGTCGTTTAATGATGACCTTGAAAGTGTGGTAAAACCGATTGTAATATCGGAAATTGAGAATTATCTGGAGAACTTCACTAACATTGCTGAAAGTAAGAAAAGAGAAAATAGCATTGAAAATAACGCTATTATGGACACGTGGTTGAGAAACGACCAATCATATGTCGAGGAACCGGAATTATCCAATGGCAGCAGGTCACATGACATGATAAAAGAATTAGAACATCTCCAAACAAAGCTAAATCAAACTGGAGATGAACTTGTAAAAACGTTGGGAAAATATTTGAAAAATGTTACAATCAAGAGAGTCAAATATGTACAAAACGTAACCGATTTGGACTACGAAAGTGTAATGGTTAACGAAACAGTATCAAATTTGACGGAAAATTCAAATGAAAAAGTGCCAACGGAACCAAGGGAGATAACCGTGAAAGAAAACAAAGCTTCAGTGAGAATTTCACTAGCCGAGGGTGGCGACGAAACACAGAGAGATCAAGAACATGAAGACGAGACTGCGTTCCAGGAAGTCAATCTGTACACGGATGAATTGGAAGAAATTTTACGCGGCGAAATTAACAGTTTGCTCCAAACGCGAATGGAAGAGGTTGTCAGTCTCATGAGAAAGCAGTCGGCGACGTTAGTCCACGCTGTCGACCAACAGGGGAAAGAGCTGGACAACCTCGAGGAAGGACAGGAAGAAAAGATGAAACGTCTCCAGGATACGATCGCCGGACTGAAACTGGAAGTTTCGTCGCTCTCTCAAACCGTTCAAGAATTCTACACGAAGCTGGAAAAATTACAGAGTTCGCAGATAACGATGGAAGAAGTCCGGAAGAACATGTCGACATCGTTTTTGCCGCACAAGGATCAGGAGATGGTCACGAAGGTGGACGAACACGGAAAGAAGTTCCGTACATTGGACAGACTCTACGGAATTCTCCGTCAGTCGTTGCAGCACTATCGGAACGAGAGCAAGGTTGCGTATACGGAAATGCAGAGCAAGTTGTCGAATCTCGAAACGAGTCTCGCTCGTGACGTATCATCCGATCTGTACTGGAACATCACTTCGAGGTTCGCGCGCGAGATGGATCACTACAACGAATCAACAACGTCGAAATTAAACTCGATGGAAGCCGCGATCCGGAATCTGGAAGACAATTCCGTCCTCTTCCAGATGGACATCAAAAGTCTGGAACGACGTCACAAATCGAAAACGGGAAAACTGGAAGAAGACACGGGTAATTTAAAGAATCGCGTCGACAGACTCAACAGCCAGAACAGGAGACTTCAGGAAAATGTCAACACAATTAAGACCAAACAGCGGGTAATTCAGACGCAGTCTAACGCAACCGCAACAACGCTGGAAAATTTGCAAATAGAATTCAAACTCAGCATCACGGATACGTGGGTGGAATATGACTTTGAGTATGACACGTCGCGGACAGAGTGTTTCGGGAAGCAGTATATTCGCCCAACAAAGTATAAAAATGGACGGCTGGTAGGAGTGGTGTTGTGTTCGAACCTGAGATACAAGATCATGCTGGCGAACACTGTCAACGACAAGTTTACCAACATCGGTGACGTCACAGGATTCGGTGAAGACCACTGCGAATTCGTCGGTGCGAAACATACATCTCTAGTTCGACTTAGTCCGCCAGCCATTTCTATGAAAACTGAAGAAGGTAAGACACCATTATTACTTTTTTTTCTTTGACCCTTTGAAATGTTATCATCATTTTTCCTTTATTTTTTTCCATTGAGCTTTACATTTGTTATCATCATTATTACTTATTTTCTTTGCGCCTATAAATTTTTATCACCATTATTACTTTATTTTTCATTACTTTTACTTTTTTCTTTCCATCCTTAAAACTTTTATCACCATTATTACTTTTTTTCTTTTTACCTTTAAATTTATCAGCTGTTTATATTACCATTATTTCTTATTTTTTCATCTATTATCCTTTTCTTTTCATTAATTTCTTGGTTTATATTGTAATATTAAATATTCAATTACAGTATTTAGATCATATGCAATAGTATGTTTTCAATGACAATGAATACATTTGATACACAAGTTTGGAAATTAATATTGCTATATTTGCATGGATGTAATGTTTCTAAATTAATATTTTCAATTTCTCAAAAAGATTTGTCTTTGAAATAATTCATTTATTACGAAAGATTAGCAACATGCATTTTCTGGAAATCTAGTAATGAAACTCATTTGAAAATATACACAAGTTTGTCGATGTAATGTAATTTCTAAAAACGATTTTTAGAAAAAAATAACAAATAAAGTTGATTTAATTTGTATGACATTGAAAACAATTAACGTAATTTTCTCGTCAGGTTTTGCAAGAGAAAACTGGGGCCAGGAACCAAAAAAAGTAAACCTAAATTTTCTGAGACCATCACCAGCATGGTACGAATGTGGATTACCGATACCGTGAGCATTGTTACCATGACAACAGTGTTACCATGACAACAGTATTACCATGACAACAGTGTTACCATGGAAAATATCATGACAACATTTCGTTGTCGGAGAATAATCATCACATTTGAGGATTATCGGCGATTGGAAGAAAATTACGATCATATAATCATATGTGTGATGAGAATCATTGTGCCAAATGATTTTGCAACATGTGTGTATCGTTCATAAGAGCTCAAGATCACTTGGTTCCAAGATGGATGGTTACAGAATTCTGGGGTGCATTCAATCAGCAAAGGGCTGAGTAAGCCCCTTAGCCAAACTGGTTCCCTGTCCCATGTACACTTCATACGACTCTTGAGACTGTAGCTAGTTCGGTAAGCCACTTGCAAGCCCTTGTGTCTATGAACGCACCCCTGATCTGTGGACCGTGGGAGAAGAGAAATTGATTGACAGATTCATCGGTGCCAAATTTGTAGAGAGAAAAATAAAAGAAGAAAAAGAGGTAAAATGTGCATTTCAGCTGTAAAAACAGCCAAATGAATTTTACTCTACATGTGCCTTGTAAATTTACTTTCTGTGCCTTTCATTGTCTACTCTCTGTTGAAGCAAATGTAAGCACTTCAGCAGTGAAAGGGTTAATAGAACTGTTACAAATATGAGTATTTTCACAGAACTGTTGTGGTTAATTCAGAAAAAAAAGTGCCTACTATTTGATACATTGTAAAGTTTCACAGACTTTAGTGGTCTTCTTATATAATGTGACTGAAATATTTATTCATTGTGCGTGCATTATATTAATTTATTAAATAATTTTGAGATGACATATATAACGATATGTGCCTTCAATAATATATATATAGTGTGTCAGCAGTTACTAGTATTCCATTTCATATGTCACATGAATATCTGAATATATGATAATAAGAAATACCTGAGAGTAAAAGATTGTTATATTACCACTGAGAAATGAAAAACAACTAAAAAATATTCAAAGACCTTTTTCTTCGAAGAGGGAGAATAATCGCAACTGTCAACGGCCATCTTGTTCACAATTAATATTTTTACGTATTAAACATGTGTGCTATGCATATTTCCTGATGTACATATATATTGATAATATATGAATATACCAGTATTAATACTTAGTTTTGCGGTGTTCATTACTTGATGATTTCTTACTTAACGTCACAGATTAGATATGCGACGATGTGTCATTATTGAAAATCGTGTACTTGCAACGCGCGTACGTTTTTTGTACGTATCTAATGACCATGTCTAGGTTTGACAAGTGGCAAATGGCCAAGAAAATATTTACTCCAGTGATACCATGATACAGGTCTGAGGAAAGTATTTACTCTCGGTTCACCATACAGGATATGGTTTCACCACGATGCTCATCTTCGCTAGAAATCATAGTACTTTCTCAGCTGTAAGCGAGATTGATAGCTAGGCAAGCTCCAAGGTTTCTTAGCGGCTACAAAAAATCTTTCGCGAAAGGTTACCCAGGATGCGTTACCCACTAAAAACCATAGCAGTCTTGCAGGATTAATAGATAGGAGAGCGCCATGGGTTTTTATTGGCTACCAAACCTTTGTGAAAGGCTACCCAGGATGTGTTTTATCTGGTTCATGTCTACGATCCACTTGTACTGACACACACTGACGTGAATTTATACGTCTACAACTTACTTCCTTTCATGATGCTTCCTGATAATCTTGAATGATTACGAGTGATGACGTCAAAAACAACTTTTCGTGAAAAACAGTCAAAAGTAAATATTTTGTTATTAGATATGTCACTTGGGTAGTGCTCCTTTCTAGCTGTTCTCTCAGTATTTTCTGTCTGTTCTTTCTGTACTTTCTGTCTGTTCTTTCTGTACTTTCTGTCTGTTCTTTCTGTACTTTCTGTCTGTTCTTTCTGTACTTTCTAGCTGTTCTTTCTGTACTTTCTATCCGACGCATGCACAGTTACCAAGGATCAACACTGCAGAGTGTAACTGCGCATGCATCGGACAGAAAGTACAGACAGAACAGACAGAAAGTACAGAAAGAACAGACAGAAAGTACAGAAAGTACAGAAAGAACAGACAGAAAGTACAGAGAGAACAGACAGAAAGTACAGAGAGAACCTTGCTGAACAGAGTGAATGAAATTGCAGAGTACATTATGTTTCACCTTCCATAGTACAAATCTATTAGGACCTAAAGTACTCGCAAATGCGAAAGTTATTTCAACATGGCACTTCTTCATGATTTATTGAGAAAATAATGCAACTGAGAAGATAAAGATCTACCGACAGCCATGTAATGTTAACCTTCTCCCTGCGGAATACAATCAAAGTGTTCTATTTCTGCATGTGATCGGGCAACTTAGTTGCTTTCAGTAGGGAGAGGGTTAAATTAGAAACTGAAGTCGCTTCAAGAACCAGTGGTTAACATTCTTGAATGTTGAAAGAGGAAAAGTGGCTTTGTTCTTGGACAAGTTACGTATCTGACGAAACCTACTCATAAATCTAATGTTTTGTACGCAGCAAATTGACAATATAGTGAGTGTGTATGACAGTACTTCACTGGCATAATGCTGGTTTGTTGAAAGTGGGAGGTGAACCCAAAGCAACCATTTATTAAAGGTAACACCCAATAATTAGCACACTTAAGAAATTGGCAATAAAATAATGAATGGATAATTGTGTATGACAGTAACGTTCTTCGGTGATATAGTGATGGTCTGTTAAAAGTGGGAGATGAACTCACAGCAACCATTTATTAAAGGTAACACCAAATAATTATCACACTTACAAAATTGGTAATAAAATAATGAATGGATAATTGTGTATGACAGTAACGTTCTTCGGTGATATAGACTAGTGCTGGTTTGTTAAAAGTGGGAGATCAACCCAAAGCAACCATGCATTAAAGGTACCACCCAATAGCTAGTACACTTAAAAAATTAGCATCATTTTATGGTTGTTCACTGAACTATGAATGATTTGAACGTGTTGCTTGAACTTGTGTGAACGTTGGAGCTTGCAAATTGGCAAAGTAACTGTAATTCAAGTAGATGTGTATACTAAATTAGCATTGGGTTAAGTGCATCATTAGTGCAACTGCACTTAGTTATTTCAATGAGTAACAGCCTTAATAATTAACCTTCTCCATGCTAGAAGCAATTAGAGATGCCCTACAGATTAGTATATCCAATGATTCCATAGATAAACGGTCATCCTTATATATTGTCTAGCCAGCACAGCACATGTATATAATACTGTAGTAAAAATAATAGCTAGTAATAATAATAATATTGAATATTCATGATTATGATTATGATTATGATTATAATAACAATAATAATAATAATACAAATAAATAATAACAATATTAAATAATGAAAAAATATAACAATAATAATAATAATGATAATATCAATAACAACCATATTATTATAGTAGAAGGAATAATTATAATGCATGATGATGATTATAATAATAATAATAATAATATAATAACAATGATAATAACAATAATAAAAAATAATAACAATAATATTAATGATAAAAATAAAAAATAAAAATTAATAATATTAATAACGATGATTATTCTAATAATATTAATAATAATAATAATAATAATAATTATTATGATTTTTTTTAAACCATTAATAAATAATAATAATAATAATAATATTAATAATAATAATAATAATAATAATAATAATA
>JAVCKZ010109827.1:0-10375 GCA_034780755.1 Lepetodrilus elevatus | reverse complement strand
CTCTCTCTCTCTCTCTCTCTCTCTCTCTCTCTCTCTCTCTCTCTCTCTCTCTCTCTCTCTCTCTCTCTCTCTCAGGAGGGTGTGGGTTGCGGGTGGTGTAGTGCAATGGTAGAAGGTTTGGACTTCAGAGCCAGTCCAAATCTCATCTTTGGAACCCGGCATCAATGTTCGCGAAAGTCACCTTTCTGACGCGATCATCACAATTATTGATTTATGAACGCAAAAATAACCTAAGAAATAGCTGTTTAAAAATGAGCATATTCTATGATTATATACGCACTTCGCGTTTCTTTTGCTGTTCAGTATATATAAAAACAGAAGTTCACTGGTATCTATTTAGAAAATAAGTTACAGAATATTCGTAGCGCATAGGTCGTAACCTCTATGTACACCAATACGGTAATAGGGTTATACGGTATTATAATAAGCCTATTAAAAATCGTAGAAACGGATCAGTATGCATACTAATCGTCCGCGATGCGATGGAAAGATATAATGTCATTGTTGCGATGATGATACATGTATATATTAAATGCAAGATACACGACTTCCATACAGCTACGATCGTTTTGTGAAAAGGATCATAGACATTTGAAAAATAATATGTCAAATAAATGTATATTTTCATTGCGCATTTATACACCAATTTAAGTTATACGCGTGCGACATGTATCAACATTGTCATTTACGTTTGTGTGTTGTAGTTATATATGTATATATTAAATGTTTATCGTATTGAGTTATTAATACGCTACGAGACCAAAGTTACAGAGTTCGATCCTATCTACTCCGGTAGGTGTGAATGTTCGCAGAAGCTATCCTTTGGTACAATGCGATTTCCGGGCACCCTTTCGTGGGACTATCGTATACGAAACCATAATCAACTCGTGGGGGCTGTTCCTTTCTATAGCTGTTCTGCGTGTAATTTCTGTCCGACGCATGCGCATTTACGCTGTGCGGTGTTGATCCTTGGTAACTGCGCATGCGTCGGACAGAAAGTATAGACAGAACAGCTAGAAATTAGCAGCCCCGTGGTCGTAATCGGTATAATATGCAACACCCTCTTTATCAATCATTAAAATCCGATCCGAAACTGACGCTTAGATATTTGGACGTGATCACTGTATAGTAGCAAAATAATGTCAAAATGTGTAAGGAACGAAACGATATCTGATTTTAATTAGATTGCCTTCTAGGAAATGTAAGTGATAGATATCGCAATGGAGAACTCTTATTAGGGATGATCTCGTAGTGGACACGAATGCTCCATGGAAGGGTACTATGGCCTCTCCTGTATAAGAAACGGCATGGAATTTAGCAACGATGTAGTCTGTATTATCCGACACCAATAGTGCTTCGAGGATGCCTCTTGAAGGCAGAGGATGAGTCTAAGGCTGAATGAGTGAATGGCAGAGGCTGAAGTTTGGGTTGCCTTGGTAAACTCAGTTTTCTACAGAAAAGCAATGGTTACATACTCTACAGATGCATTCTCTTATTTTTCAGGGTTATACGGTAAAACAAACATGGACATGCTTCTAATAGACCAGGTAGTCGGACTTGCAGAAGATTTAAGGGATTTTTTCGTGAAGATTTATCACGAACAAGATACCGAAAAGAAGGTAAGTAAATATTAAAGTATATTTGTGTCACAATACCAGTACAGTACATATTATATTACCCGTTAAAAATGTTCTACTAAAAGAATTCGCAAATATTATATCCGGGGTACGTTCAAAATGACAGAATCTTACAAGCTTGCTAAACCGGCCACTGTCTCAAGAGTCGTACGAACCGTACATGGGAGAGGGAACCAGTTTAGGTAAGCTGATTACTCAGCCGCGTGCTGATTGCACGCACACCGGATATGCACTAAACTTTAAACAAATATTGGCATCGACGAACGTAAAACGGCCAGTACGATCCAAATGAAATTGCTATATTATGTGCATACATTTTTTATGGGAAACTTTGTTGACTTTGCCAAATTGATATTATATTTTTCAGGCAAAGTTGCAAAAAGAGTTTGACAATTCGGTGCTGCCAAGATTCCTAGGATATTTCGAAAAGTTGCTCATAGACAACGACTCGGGATATTTTGTTGGGAATGGGGTAAGCATCTAATTTATCATACTCGAAATATCGGCCATTATGCATATTTACCATCCGTCAACTATATTAAGTACTAATTAGGCACTATAATGGCTGAATTTCGAAAGAAGCAACATCCGTAGTGCTGAATGTTGCAGTAAACCTGCGAGCACCTGCTGGTACTGACAGACCAAGGATGAGTTATTATTCAATTCGGACGTGTTTCCATTACAAATCCGTGATACTTTTATTACTCTCCGGCATTTACCTTCACGTTATTCATGATTAAAGAATAAGCTCCAGAACTTGCGTTTAAATGTATACTGTACAATTAAATACAAAGATAGAATCAACTACTATACTACTACTACTACTACTACTACTACTACTACTACTACTACTACTACTACTACTACTACTACTACTACACTACTACTACTACTACTACTACTACTACGACGACGACGACGACTACTATACTACTACGACTACGACTACGACTATTACAACTACTAATAATAATACTTCTACTACTACTACTACTACTATACTACTAATACTACTACTACCATTACTACAACTACTAACAATAATAACGATAGTAGGCATATTGTATACTAGTATATTAAATTTAAGCTTGATTTAAAAAAAACCATAATCGTATCACGTATTTCGAGTTTTAAACAACTCTGAATGTAGACATAATTTTTCACGGGACTTTTAAAACTGGAACACGACTCTTGTTTTACGTTGCCATTAGACGGTGGACCCAATGTCCCGAGCCTCAGTAAAAGGTATGCCATAGTAATACTCGCAGCCGTCTAGTAATGTTGCTGTCACACGCTACTTTGTGTTGTCAACACTTCCAGATGGTGGATGTTGACCAGCCGTATGTACTTCGGGGGTTTTCAGTTCACCAGCAGTCGTTCAAGCCGCATTATAATGGAGTTCAAAGAATACGCGTGTTTACAGGTTAAACGGTATTAATAGTTTTAAATTACTCAAACGATGACTTTCGTAAATTGAATATTGATGTGAATACGTCGTCATTATAAATTAATATTGGCATTTTGGATATTTCACATACAAAAATATTAAAAAATTAAAAAATAACAACAACTTTGTCTTATCATAGTCATAGTGTTTATGTGAGTGTGTATTGTATGCAATGATTGAATTTGATTTAAAATACTTATACTATGAAGACATTTTCGTAGGCTAATACGTACATTTTTTAAGATATATGTGACGACCTCTTCCTCAGTGCAGAGTGTTTTGTATACAGGTCCATAGCTGGGTGTATGGGTATAGTCTCTCCCTCCCTCCCTCCCTCCCTGTCTCACGTTACTCATTGGACCCATTGTCCCGGCTCCCGGCGCTCAATTCGCGCGGATTAATTTACAAAAATGATGAACATTTTTCTGTCACTTCTCACCATTGAAACCTGACACGTCATCCCTCCGCGACCTTTGACCGGATTGCAGGTTTACTTGCGTATGAAATTCGATCTCAGATTAAGGTTCTTCCCTTCTGGATTGTATCCACAATGCATACTTTTTCTTTGGCTTATATATACGTACACACGCCCCGACATTATTCATTCGGAATGTACTACACAACCTTCTCCATGGAGGTGATGTATCACACAGCAGATTATTAACCGCTCCAGCCGCTGGGTTTCCAGTTTCTGTAAGCGGAAAGGTCCCTGGCCCGAGATTACGAAACTTTTCTGAATACGATTTCATACTCAACTCAGAATTGTGTTAATAAAACGTCATGTGACGTCATAATCTGAGTACGTTTTTGTGCTCAGAACGTTTCGTAATCTCGGGACCAGGGTATAGAGCACCTTTTGAACATTGCCATCAGTTAAAAGTGTGTAAAAACTATGCTAATATACATTTTAATAAAACCTGTTGAATAATTTATGCTATAAATGCGTTCACATGCAGGGCATAATACATCCGTGTATACATAGGTAGATTGTCTATAGATAACACTTTTTTTGAGGTGCAAAGGTTCTGGGTTTCTGGGTTTCTGGGTTCGAGTTTTGTGAAAGGATTGTTGCCACGCTGATGGTCACAAACCAAGAGTTTATTTAAGGTATGTGTAAGCTGATGAATAATGCAAGAATGGGTCTGAATGCAGAGTTAACAGCAGCGCCGTCACACGGAGCCCTATTATTATAACGATAGCGAGAAAAAACCGTACCGAATTTCGTTTCGCCGTAGATGTCACATTATATTAACTATGCTAACGAACTCTCAGTATCTTTGCAGTTATCTCAGAATTATCGTTATCTTAGGCTTAGTCTGCGTTTCGCGAAAGGGTCGCAACTGTAGGCCTGCCATTAATCGAGGTCGACGTCACTTCCTGCTATAGTAAACAAATGGCGAGCGCCCTGATTTAGGCCGTGACTACAGTACTACCTTTTCGTGAAGCGCAGCCCGAGTACTATATTTACGCCTTATTACAAATCACCTTCACAACGACTTACTACATGTCACCTTCACACTGGTGTAATGCAATGCGCCTTCACGACGGCTTACCGACTTCACGATGGCTTACCGACTTCACGATGGCTTACCGAATTCACGATGGCTTACCGAATTCACGATGGCTAACGGCATGGCATTTTCAAGCCTGGTGCCTTCAAGGCTTACTGCCTAGCGCCTTCTATTAGATTTACTACATGGCTTCTCCACGAAGGCTTACTGCCTAGCCCCTTGAAGAAGGTTTACTACATGGCTTCTTCATGAAGGCTTACTGCCTGGTGCCTTCAAGAAGGTTCACTACATGGCTTCTTCAAGAAGGTTTACTACATGGCTTCGTCAAGATTGCTTACTACATCACATGGGTTTACTGCCTGTCGCCTAGATGGCTTACTGCCTCGCTCCTTCACTAAGACTTTCTACATGGCTTCTTCAAGAAGGCTTACTACGCGGCCCTTCACGAAGGTTTACTGGGTGGCGCCTTCACGGAGGTTTACTGGGTGGCGCCTTCACGGAGGTTTACTGGGTGGCGCCTTCACGAAGGTTTACTGGGTGGCGCCTTCACGGCGGCGTCCTACTAGATACCATTAGAGCCTAATTGTATTACACGGTTGAATCAGCTCTGATATTCACACCTCGTAGAGCTATACACGCCGTTAAATTAAGCCTAGAGCCATTGTTAGTTAAAATAAAACCCAATTCAACTTTAGTTCCGATTTTTCATAATCTGATGCAACGTTTGCCGGATGTGCGATGCATTCTTAGATATTTTTTTCCTACTGCCCCGCCAAACGCACTGACTGACCTATCATTATTGTGATACATCACGACATGATTAGAAAACATAAACTATACATTCTATCAATTTTAGAAATTACTACAAGAACAATCATCGTATGATCGTTATGTATCCGTACATCTTTGATTCACTTTGATCGCTACAGAACTTCATTTAATCATGTTCTTTTTTGTAATTCAGTGTTGCCCTGAGATTTGGGAGAACATGATATTATAGTCTCCAGTATCGTACTCAATGACACCTCGCATATTGATTTACGACAAATCTCCCGCGCGTCATACCATATAGAGCATTGATACCGGCAACAATTAGGTCGCTGATCTGAGTTCACGTAGCCTATCTACACCTCACGACCCCCCAAATTCCGCGAAATAAATTCACAAGAGTGCTTTAAAAAAAAAAGAAGAAAAAGTTACCCTTACCTTGACATATTTATTGCAATTTATAGTGTGAGTGTTCGATTTTGGTGTCATTGAAACATGCTCATGGTGATTAACTGCCGTGACTCATGTTCAGGTCATCATATGGTACTGAGTTAGACACATCGAATTTTGTTGTTCGGAAGTTGTATTTAGTAACATGAAGTTTCGAGTTCAACTTTAGTTAGCTCAATTGTCATGAATTCATATTACGGACAGACGGAGTCTGAGAGAACTGTTTTATTTATTTATAAATGTCACAAGTTATGAATACGTGAAAGTAAATTACAACAAAGCCAATGAAGGTAATTTTCAATGACGCATGGACATTTACTATTTTTATATTTATCACAGTGTTATATATTTATTATCAGCTAATGATGCATAATCTATCTTGTCAATGGCATTGTATCACATTGATATTATATCAACTCAGTATAGTCACATCTCGAAAAGTTCAGATATATTTAATTTTAAGCCAGAAGAAAAACCCGCATTTGATTAAAATGATTACAATAGTATACACCTACTAGTACTAGTATGTCAATTTAAATATACAGCGAACTGTGACGATGATTTCGGAGGTAGATATCATATTGTCACCAAGTCAAGGATGTACGATCACTTCACGATGTCGAAAGTCTCGGAGTTTGCGCGCATTGTTTAGGAACACTCAGGATTAGGGTCACGTGAAAATATTCAGTACTCTCCGACACTTATGAATGAAGCCAACACGTTTTCACATGACCCTCGCGACAATGAAAGGGTCGACGAGACAGCGATATACTTGTGGTTTTCTGAGGCCGTTGGTTTACAAATACAAGTCCATTTACTCTCGCTTCTGACAATATCGGAAGCAAATCGAGCCGACGGGATTATCTCTGGTGTGATTGTCAGCATAGCGATTACGGTTATACTGGTGATTGTGTGCATAGATGTATTATACGGGCTTTTAGGAGCGTTTAGTACGGATGGTGCGTTTAGTACGGACGGTGCGTTTCCGCGACGGATCCGTACAATTGCGTATTGTCCGATGTCCGCCATTAATGTTGTAGCCTGCGTTATTTTCGATCCACTACACATATAAATATCTATGTAACCTTGTCGCGAATAATTTCATTTCACGCATAAACGTTCGCTGGTGAAAGAAACTAGAAATTACTTTAGTGATCATACAGCGTTAATGGGGAGTATTTTCCATGTAATTTTGAATGTATATTTTTCTGTATTCTTATGTGATGCTTATCAAAGACGACGAAGAGGCAATTATTCCAAAAGTGTCATTAAAAATCTAAAAGGAAAAGCACCTCCAAAGTTGCCACAAGCGACCTAGTTATCCGACTTTCAACTTCAAACGCGAGAATTCCTGCGTAGTACGTCACGTACTTTTCTTGATCACATGATATAGTTCACATGTACTTTATAACTTTCATTTCAACGTTGGAAAGCCTGTAAACTATCATGTTATCAACACAAGAAAACTAAATGTCAATGACATTCAACGAGGCCATGAATTCCCCCCAAAAAGAAGAAAATCACTGATAAACTTGAAACTAAAATGCCTACAGCGTCTAAATATTTGAACACAGACTAGATATGTTGTTGTTGACGATGTCTTCTGTTTCCAGCTTACTATTGCTGACCTCGCCGTTTATGACGTCATTCAATATCCGCTGGATCAAGACCCGGATCTTCTGAAAGGGAGCAGCAATGTGCAGGCACACCGGGACCGAGTGTACGGTCATGACAATATTCAGGATTACCTTACGAAGCGGGTGAAGACCATCATCTAACGATGGACAACGTCAACGTCATATTACGAGTAATTATTAGCGGAAATGCAGGTGGTTTAAATGGCAGCATGTATTCAATGTATTAAAGCGGGTGGTGCAGTCGACGTATGAATGTAATAATTCTATTCGGCATATTAATACGGTATCCAATTTTGTGAGAATTGTGGTGCCATATTCTAGAAGCTATCGTATATATTATAACGACATCTTTAAGTCTTCGTGGAAGAAAATGTGACGTTCCAGAAAGAGACAAATGTTCTTCCACCAAGGCCTAACGATGTCGTTACGTAGACGATATCTTCGGGAACATGGCCCCTGATTCGGGAATTGTGTAATTGAATCGAAAGTATTTACAGTAGAAGACATCCTCGCACAAACGCGGTTCTTATTGCACTCAGAACTCGTTCCATATTGTACGATCCCTGACTGCAATAAGTTCACCAGGGGTGCGACGATGGGTAGAAGAAGACTTCTAGAATGTGTGTTTCGTGTCACGTACGACAGAGTAGTGTGGTATTTTATAATGTTCTGTGGAGCTAGTTATGGGAACAACGGTGCGTCTTGGTGTCACGATAAAGCCAGTTATAATGGTGGAACCTGACGTCATGTCATGTATATTGACCATGTTTGTTGAATACTAGTAATTCGGGTTTTATTTTTGTCCAGCAGCCAAACCGAGTTTGATAGGATAATACCAGAATGTATGTAGGTAATATTATTTTTTAACTTTTAAAAAAAAACGTTATTAAATTTATTAAACTATGATTATGTCTATCAAAGAACCGTTAATAATATTCACTTTGATGCCACCTTTTAAAGAGTTGAGCAATTCCTTTGTATTACAATTTATTAATATACCTCCTTGATCGTCATAAACATTATGTATAACAATTTATTTATAGCATTATCTCATACTAATTTTTATTTTTTTTATTACCGTTTGGTATATCTATATTACGGATATCTTAAATTAAATATTTGTATAAGAAATAATGATAATGGTTGGAAGATCGAGGGTTTTATATAAAACAGACCAAATATTGCATTATTTTTCAATGTGATTGTTTCTACTTTTATGTATATTAGTATTTTCTGAAGTTACTATTGGCTAGGCTGCTGGTTTAGTTCGTGTTGTTGAACTATCTATATGTAACCCGTTTAAAAGCATGCTTACTTAAATGTTCGTCTCTCTACCAACAGCTATTGTAATGCATTATACCGAAACCATTTTAAACCGAATGAATTATGTTGTAATACGTTCATTCTAAATTCATGTTATAATATATTTAATGTTTTGAGTGTGTCCAACATATAATCCCTAGTACTGGACACACCAATTAGTAATACATTAGATCGGTTCATCTTTTATGGAAGGTGATCTAATTTAAATAATCTTGGTTAGTTTCTGCAACGGTCTTCATCTTCTAACATCCGGGTTAACATAACTGGAGACCCGGATGCAATGCCTAAAGTTACCAATAATCCCCATTGCTTATGAAAGCTCCTTTTCGATTGGCTGTATCTCTCAGACGTATTTGTTTATTCAGATTTTACAAACTGCCAGTGGAACGAACACCGCAACTAAGCTTGTATATACATGTACAATGATTAATTAGCTCGGCATCAAAGACCAGCCGTGCTCTACCAAAATTGCAGCATCTGTAAAACTGCAACACATTTCCACTTATTTTAAACACTAGCAAACACAAGGTGCGTAGGCCCTATATACTATAGTGACTTAACGCTGTTTAGAAGGGCATGAAGACTTAGCAAAAACGAGCCAAGAGATAGCTTACCGTTGTATACCAATAGATTCTTTAGATGATCATTTTTATTAATTATATCCTGTTATATAGGGGTATCTGTACATATGTTAAATATACTGTACAATGTTTTAAGCCTTGTATTCTACTATTGGCTAGTTCCATTAACTATTGTAAAATTTTACATTTACTATTTGATAGCTCAATGTATGTTTGCTCCTAATTAATATACGGGTCTGTAGAATAACGTCCCTACCAAAATGGCAACTTTGTTCTCACGCAAATGCTCCCCTAACTATGCCAAAGAACGGATCTCTCGTCGAGATGATAGGTCTACTATAGAAACACGTTCATATATAATGTGTTGTATGGAAACTAGCATTTCAGTGTTGATATATAGTCTGTATCGAAGAATCCATATATTTCTTCATCACATTATTATAAAATGTGTTATATGGAAAATAGCATTTCAATGTTGCCATATATAGTTTGTTATTATTCATAATCATATTAGTATAAATGTGTTACTAGTATATGGAAACTAGCATTGCAATATTGCTATAATATGTACTGAAGAATCCATATTAGTCTTCATCACATTCATATAAAATGTGTTATATGGAAATTAGCATTTAAATATTGCTATATATACAGTCTGTAATCGAAGAATTCATAGTCATGATAGTATTCTTCATCATAATCTGGCATAGATAGTCACGCGACCGTTTCCCGGCACGGGGTGATTATAACCTTACAGGAAATTACTGAATAGACATATAACAGGACGATATACTGTATTATATAGTATAACTCGTGTATTAATTTACCCTATGTTGCAGGTTTTTAACGAACATTTTATCCCTTGGAGTTTTTCTTACCGAAGACTATACTAATCAGTATTTTTGTTCGTATGTTTTTATTTGGCTATTATAAATGTCGATGTTCTGGCCTCAGTTGTATGAAACGTTAATGCGTCGTTAACGTGTCATTAACCCTCCATTAACTAATGTGACGTTACGCT
>JAVCKZ010109816.1:0-10377 GCA_034780755.1 Lepetodrilus elevatus | reverse complement strand
AAGGCTGTAGGTTGGAAGTTGATTAATTACAAGCCATAGAGCTTGTGTGTGTGTGTGTGTGTGTGTGTATGTGTGTGTGTGTGTGTGTGTGTGTGTGTGTGTGTGTGTGTGTACCCTGAGGCTTCAGGACTCGGTTAGTGATATAGATTGAGATCTGGGTATCGTTTCTTGAAGCTCTCTTAGCCGCTAATTAAGGGACCATAGCACTCTCTTTGCCGATAGCTACGTTGCTAAGAGAGTGCTATGGTCCCTTAACGGTTAAGAGAGCTTCGAGAAACGACACCCTGGGCCCCATTCCACAGATAGATTGTAGCGCAACGAGCGTCCTAACTCCTAATACATTACCATGGAGTTCTGGCTTGTAGAACTGGCCCCGCTATAGTCTCAGTGTGTAGATTTGGGTCCAGATAGTCTCACTGAGCTAGTGGACCTGGATCTAGGTAGTTTGCAGGATCGGGATACATGCAGTGCAGTGAGAAGCAGGCCTAGAAATGACACAGATGGCACATTCCATTGTAATTTAGATAAATACTAGATATGAACGTAATAATCGGCCATCACGGTACGTTGGCTAAGGAAACCATGTCATCGATGTCATGTCAAAATGTATCGAGGGCCCGAGGTTGCAAATCTTTTTCTGAGTACGATTTCATGTTCATTATTTGTGAAATTTGTGAACAAAACTATTGAGCATAAAGTCATATTTAAAAAAAAAAATTCTTACAATCTGAGTTTCATTTCACACATACTAGACAGCATATGAATTGTAGCAGTAAGGGAAGTCTCTAATTATTTGGTCGTACAGTTCCCTACAATCAGTTGCTTCAGTCTTTTCTCCCATTCTAAACATGTCCACCTAGTTTTTAAGTATCTTAGGAAGCAAATACCACCTCAAATACCCATCCACTGGAATATCTAGTTGTTGACCATTCAGATTCGTCTTTCTGAGTCTGTTTACAGAATACATGACATACTGTATTTGGCAATGTGCACGTTTTTTGCATGTTGACAGAATACATGACATATTTGTAACTGCACAGTTTTTGCAGACAGCATATGGACAGCGCAAAGACAGACAGTAAAGAAACTGGTTACTGTGGTTGACATATAGCGTCATCAAGGAAGTGCACCAGCCCTGGCTAACACTGACCGAGAGTGTTAGGACACATTAATGAGATATTTGACGTCTATAAAAGCACCTAACTTGGACGACTTTGTTATTGAGACTGGAGAGTTGGGGATGAAATGAGAGAGTGTGGTCAACACTTTCTGTGTTTCAGTGTGGGTGTGTGTGGTTTGTTATGTGTGTGAGTGGTGCTTGTGTGGCATGTGTGTGTGTGTGTGTGTTGTAGTGTGATGTGGTGTTGTGTGTGTATGTTGGTGTGTGTAGTGCTTGTGTGGCATGTGTGTGTGTGTGTGTGTCTGCATGCGTGTGTGTCTGCATGTGTATGTGTGTGTGTGTGAGTGTGTGTATCTATGTGTGTGAGTGTGTGTGTGTATGTATGTGTCTGTGTGTGTGTGTATGTGTGTGTGTGTGTGTCTGTGTGAATCTGCGTGTGTGTGTGTGTGTGTCTGCATGTCTGCATGTGTGTGTGTGTATGTGTGTGTGTGTGTCTGTGTGTGTATCTGTGTGTGTGTGTGTGTGTGTGTGTGTGTTTTGTGCATGTGCATGTGTGTGTGTGTGTGTGTGTGTGTGTGTGTATATGAATTTTGTGTTTGAAACACTTGTAATTGTAATTGTGATTGATAGTTTGATGGACTCAGGTCTATGTTTCTCTCTTCTTTCTTTTTCTATTTCACAGGTCAAGTTAAAATCATGCACATATTTCTCTAACACAAACTCAATTTTATTTAACATTTAAATTATTTTGATGAAAATACTTTCAGTATATGTCTATACTAGTAATTCAATTAAAAATAATATTATGACAATTGTATTTTTTATTTAGGCCATAGTTATTTGATTACCTGGTTTATAGTTCTAGCCTGTGTTTCACAAAAGGGGTGTAAATTTACGCTGGACGAATATCAGGATGTAAAGCACGGAGTACATGCATGGGCTGGTGCAAGGTTGACCCTCCTGGCGCATGGACTACAGGGAATCAAATAACTATGGCCTTATACTGACCCGATATGCTAGAATTATTAATGGTCCAGTGTATAGGTAAGACTGCCCTTGACAAGTGTTTTATGTATAATGCTTGCTGTGATGCTTGCACATGTATTATTATATTTATGGCAAATATATGTTTGGCAAATATATAAATATCTATGGATATATACAGAATGGGGTGGTGGTGGT
This sequence comes from Lepetodrilus elevatus, assembly GCA_034780755.1. Classification (NCBI taxonomy): domain Eukaryota; kingdom Metazoa; phylum Mollusca; class Gastropoda; order Lepetellida; family Lepetodrilidae; genus Lepetodrilus; species Lepetodrilus elevatus. Next base: position 8,075 of record JAVCKZ010109816.1, on the reverse strand, counting down.
GTTGATGGTGATGGTGATGGTGATGATGGTGATGATGGTGATGATGGTGATGATGGTGATCAATGGAGATGGAGGGGAAGGGTGGGCTGTATACATAGGAGTGGTAAATACATTCATTAGCTACTACTGGTATATAACTGACACTCCGTCCATACATGTATAGTTTTACATCTACCTTATCCATGATTCTAGATGTACCTTAATTACCTAATACATGTACATGTATATCAATCAAGGACACTAATTACATTTGTAGCTATTCAAATTATTAGAAAAATAGGAAAATTAAAAATGATCCATGCTCATATTATATCATTGTGGACAACCAAATTAAAGTACAAAATATGGATGTAAATGAAATGATAAATAAATAAAGGCTTTCTTCTGGTTTATGTTTTGTGATAATATAATTTATCCAAAATATGCGTCGATTCTAGCGATTTGATTGGTTGAGAGAAGGCCTGTGAAAAGTCGTACACCCGGCTATCCCGACACATAACAGTTATGACCTCATAGTGGGACATAAATGATTGTGACGTCATTACACACCATACGTTAGAAATATATTTCGGCATGAACATCCATAATCGGGTAAGTTTATAGTGTATAACTATTACTATTCGGTCTCGAGGCCTATGAGAAATTTCAGCTTGTAAAACCCTGTACACCCCGGAAATCACGCTGATAACTTATATTGTACACTGTACTCCATTTGATACAGATTTCAAAGTACAATTGACAGTGGCTTCTTGCAAAATTGACCAGACCAAAAATTCACAAAAATAAATTGTAGCAAGACTAGGTCTGAAATAGCAAAACTTATTGAACATAATTATTTTAATCAATTCAGAAATGCCACAATACCAGTTTTCAATCACCTAAAATGTATCCTAAGCAAATACTACAATGCTACCAAGTATACGACCTTTACAACGTGCATGTATGATAAGTTTTATTGTTTTTGGTCCTCCTTCCACACCATACTTTAACAACATTAATTGCTTACTAACATCGGATGTGATGTACACTGTTCCTAATACTGTATATACAATACACATTGTACTATATTTGTACCAGTTTTTAGACATACAACATTATATATGTTATATTATCTGTATTATGCCTGACAAAATGGAAAATACAGGAAATTAAAAAATAAAAAATATATTTTCAGATTCCGTCAGAGAGTCCACCATAGACACTTTTGGAAAAGATGGCGGGCCTCTACTGGCAGGTAAAGATCTAATATCTCCCTCCAGGGTGTACACTTTTCTCGTAATACACTGTCAGGAGTGCGTTACTAACATTGACCTGTGCGTTACTAACATTGACCCGTGCGTTACTAACATAGGAGAAAAGAAGAGAGAGGTAGTGAAAGCGATAGGCGAAGGGAGGAGAGAGCAGGGAGAGAGTGAGATAGATAATAGAAGGGAAGAGAGAAGGGAATAGAGAGTGAGAGAGATGAGAAGGGAAGAGAGAGCAGGGAATAGAGAGAGAGTGAGAGAGATAAGAGAAGAGAGAGAAGGGAATATAGAGACAGACAGACAGACAAATAGATGAGAAATGGTCGGAGTAGAGAGAAAGACTTAAAAAGAATCAAAGAAACAAATATTAAGAGAGCCAGGCAGATATTATATAGTAAACAGACAAAATGTAGACAAAAAGTAGACAGAAAGAGACAGTTCCAACTAAGGGCGTGGTCGATTTGATGATCCATCTTACAGAAGACGTCTTCTTGCTGATCGTTTTGCGGAGGAAGTCGTCTTCTTCTTTTGGCAAACGAATTCTCGTGCTCCATCTCCATAGCAGGGGCGCGTAGATGAACATGTCTATTCATAGAATCACCTCTACCAAAACGAGAAGACGCCAAATCGATCACGCCTAAAATTCCACGACATCTACAAATTTATAATCTTATTGTTACATATTACTTCAAAATAGTATTCATCAAATCCAGCGGCAATATATTTACTCGCAAACACTTCAACATTGCAGAACAAATCGCCTGAATCTTGAAAAGCTAAATATTACCTAAATTGGAGCGAAATGTCTTTTCACATGATTACGGTGAACCTGGAGCAGCAGTGGATTTCGGTCCCAGTAGAAACGGTAAATGTCAAGATCTCCAGACTCACTTGTGGGAGGATCTACCGCAGATCCTAGCCGAGAGGCATCACCGCCATTCATCCGTCCACGTGACTATGCGTCGTTCAAATACCACAGTCATCACCAGTCATAAACGTATCAAAGCAAAAACAAACACGTCAAAGGTCAAAATAACCCTTTAAGCTTAAAACACCATCATCTCGATTAATCTGTTAATTTAAGAAATCATGGCCAAAGTTCTCCTTCATTCACGCTTTCAATGCATGACCTGTGTTTAAATGACGTGGTTGAAGAGTTGGAATAAAACGCAGAATTCGCAAGCATAATGACACGAAACACGCAACGCTTTGAGAGCTTGTCAATGCTTGTATTATCACTTCAGAATACCATTGGCATTTGAATGAAATTGAGATTTTATTACACTGGGGATAATGCAGATCTGACAATTAGCCTTGAGGAGGGTTCACCTTGGCTGGCGGAGTGCGCTTAAATCGATACCAATACTGCACAAATCGATACCAATACTGCACGTTGCATCCTTACCTTAATTGAGTTTGTGTTGTAAAACGATCACATTAAAAGAAAAAGAAGACATAAATCTGTGTTGAATTTTCAGCATCGTAAAGTCTTCCCGTGGACGATTATATTACAAGAAAAAGAAAATACTTAAACGTTTGTTGCATTTCCAACATCGTAAAGTCTTAGCGTGGAGTTGATATTAGCTTGTGAATGACTACGAGAAACACATTCCATGTTGACTCAAATCTACCGACTTCAGTAGAGTGGAACACCGCAGCAATTGTATTGGAATATGGGCAATTGAATTTGCGTTCTCAATCTAGCGCCATTCACAACTGTTCTAAGTAGCGTAGAGTAGAACCGTGATGTGTAGATGCCACGCGAACACGTCGTGCCCCTATTAACATAAGAGTTCCGGAGCATTATAGGATCAGTTGTATATTAACACTGTCGGATTTCCTACTGAATGGAAATCGCGTTCAGATCCTGAACTCTAGTTCCAATTTGTTTCGATTTATAAGAACTGGACCATATTTTGATTTCCTATTGAATGGAAACCGCGTTCAGATTCCGAATTCTAGTTCCAATTTGTTCCGGTTTAGAAGAATTGAACCATATTTGGATTTCCTACTGAATGGATATTGCTTCCAGATTCCGAATTCTAGCTCCAATTTGTTCCGGTTTAGAAAAATTGGAACATATTCGTTTTGAAAGTGTTTTAGTTGTACGATGTCGACTATGGTTTGATGTATGAAAAATGGAATATGAAAAATGGAACCTGTTCAACTCTGACGTTTGCTATATAGATAACCATAAATAGGTGCATGTTTAGACGGCATTGGCCTCATTTGTGTGTCACTAGTATTGATTCCCAATGCTTTATTAGTGTACACGCACACTTATTCAGGATTATTGGCAATTTAGGCCAACATTATGAATAGCATAATTATTGCATTTGACAGTAGGGTCAGACCCTAGTGGTATTGTATGGTATAGTACGGTATCTACTTATGTATCCTTTCTATTTGCAAACACTAACTGCGATGAAATATACACAGGAAAGACTAGAGGTATATGTACAATCCTTACAGTTACCAATCCTGAGTCATGTTCCTAAAGTTCTCGTATAAGCAATGACATTTCATTGTTAAGCCTTCGTAAAGTAAGATTTGACTCTTTCTGGATCATAAACATTTCACCCACGAAGGCGTAATGTGCATGTATACGATAGCTTCCGGGGGCATGACCCAAGTTCCTGTTTCACAGAGTGATCGTGCCGTTACGAAGTCGTAAAGTGTTCTTATTCTGTGGAACGGAACTTCTGTAGGAAACGACATAACTAGATAGGGGAACCTTATCTCCAATGGTAGGCCTAACCATCGTCCTACGAAAGTCTCGTACCAATGTATAATAGTCCGGATGTAAAAAGGCCTACGACATTGCTTGCAATAAGTAGTACTATGATTTAGGCTCCGATTACAATACGATCCTGTCCTGAAACGTATAACTGATTTTAGACTATCTATAGTATTGTACACGAATACGCACAATATTAAAACTGGCCTTGGCATTCATTGACATCCATGTGAATTCCTCCCTATAGCCCTCTCTATGCTGGAGGCATCCGGATATGTCCACAAGAGCAGTGCTTGTGTCTAAGCCAGAAAGCAGAGGGTTAAGAAGCGTGCTCAGTGGTCATTAAATGAAGGTTATAAACTGGTAAGTGTATTATTCAGCATGAAAAGACGTACATTTCAGGCTGCAGTATTTATTACTCCCTGACTTCAGATGATCCGGCAGAAGTGTTCCTACTGTGATTGCACGAATACCTCCCTGTCCGTCGGTGTTTGTTTAGAACAAGACAGATCTCTGGCCAGAAATGAACGAGTATTTGCATAGGAAACTGCATTCCGGTCGTTGATGTTCACCAATCCGCTCATGTTTGGCACTGCCTATACAGCAATCATCTGCCAAGATCTTTAGAATGAAGCCCTGGCATAATAGGTACGAGGGCATACTAGTATATGCCATATCTCCGATTCGGAATGTCGCGAAGTTGCCAGCATACGATTGGTCGACAGCTGGAACTCGGTGAGTGATGTACTGCACCTATACACGACGAAGCTCTCCGAATGACCTTAACATGCGGATAATGCAGGCTCTCGAGAGCCCTAAAGGTGCAAATCGTTACCGTTCTGACTTCCGGTCCACGCAATCGTTACTCGGGTGTCGTGGTGTCACTGTCTCTGACCTACCCTTACGCAGAAAGCTCAATTATACTAGACACTAACGATAGAAAATGGCCTATTAATTTAGCTGATGTCGGTCGTGTTCATTTCATTTATTGGACCGTCCGGACCTTGTCGTTATTCCGACACGAGTTGTCGGTCAACCGCTAAGTATACAAGAACTAATATAAGCGTCATGTTAATGAAGGTTCACGTTATTTTAATATTTTATATTGCATACGTTGTTCCAAAAAAGACACACACAAAGGCTAGTAGGATGGGCCAGTGCCGTGAAATAAGTATAGTATATGTTATTCCCAACTAAGGATAAACAAGTGAATAAGTCATTGTAAGTGCATGTATTAAAGGCATACTATCACAGATATTATGGTTGTGTTGGACTAGTTCTTAGCTATAACTGCAGTGCATTCATTTTACTTACATAAAATCATGTTTGTATTTCCAAAAAGCTTTCCACCGCAGTGCGGTTAACAAATCTCCAATGCAACCCCCTACCTAATAGACCGGTTACTTATAGATCATTCAAAGGGGACGTAACTCTAATTTTTTGCACACATTCCTTCTTAGAACATTGATGCATCAAAGACAAGATAAATAGCGGAACATTCCTTAATTTAACATAACGTATAATTTGTTTTATAACTATCGAGTGCTGGGTCGGTATTCATAAAGGGGCTTAAGTCAGTTTTTGATGGCCAAGTATATATCAAAAACTGACTTAGCCCCTTCATGAATACCGGCCCTGGGGGATAAGTACATCAGTAAATAAATAATTTTGGGTGAACAAATCCTGCGTAATTAGTCTCAAATCGAAATTAATTTGTCCATTATATAGGTCAATCAACAGTGATACGTGTAATCATTGGGAGTCCGCACATAGCAAGGCAGATGCAAGTAGCAAGAACCTACACAATACTGACATTAAGGATACACGTACGTGTACATATTATACATGTTAATCCCTGTATAACGACGTCGGTATGGTTGATGTAACAGGTATGCCTTGCGATGACTTGTTACATGTGACACAACTTGAAAAAGTAATACGACGTCGCATGAACATCCTGAAATATCCCCGCGATTGTCTCACGTGGTCGTATGACGGTCGTACGACGGAATACGACATCGTATGACGGTCGTACGACGGAATACGACATCGTACGGTGGTGTCTTACGTCCCGGATCGTTATAATATGCTATATATATGCTATATAATGCTACATATTTGAAGATGTCTCCAGATTACTCTGAACCAGTCGGCTAGAACTCATGATGATAAAATGATGGCTGGGGTGTATATACCCCAAACATAGCTACGAGGACGCAGGATGATCATGCTACGATGTCCTACAACGTCGGACGATGCTGTACGGTATCGTACGCCTAGTTGATATTTACATATGGACAGGTGAACATTATCTACGTGGTCCTACGATAGTCTGCGACGATTACCATCGTGGACCATCTTTTGAACATTTCAAAAGATGATTTTCCAACCTACGATGTCCCTCGATGGCCACACAATCGTACGTCGACGTATGATCATGAGCTCCATGATACCTCACGATGATCCACGGTTTTACCATCATATTCCATCGTCTACCAACGCAGGCTCTATGGAAATGGAACCATATGGCAGTAGTTGCTCGCGATGCTGTTAGCACCCCCGCTGACAGTACACAATTTGTCATCAGCTTCCATCGGTTGAGAGCCTTATAACAACTGTCGATCGGAAGCTGATCATTTATGATCGGAAACCGGTCGTTTATGATCGGAAGCTAAGGCTGCGCCAACTTCCGGTCTGCCATTTGGTTGCTAAGCTGCTTGTCAGTGTTTGGCGTTACAAATACAAATACATGTTTTGTGTACGCGCAGTATCGACTGTTGGTTGGGTTGCGGAACTGCAATATGCACCAGACATCAGATGATCCAATGGTCTCAATGCTGAAAGTACCCGGATGAGGATAACTAATTGCTTTATCGTCGCAAATGGGTGAAAGATTCCCGCAGCGACGTTAAACTCCATATTCACTCACTCACTCACCCGGATGAGGAAGAGATAGCGGCGTCATCCACTAGCAGGCGTAGAGGTAGAGTTGGGAAGTTATACTTAGCGGGTTTTTACCGAAGTTGGAATAACTTGTAGCCCAATCCATTTCTATTGTGAATAAAATGTGTTTAAACAAATAAACTGATTGCACACTTATCCATTCACTGAGGTAATAATAATAGTGTAGTAGTGCTCTGATCAATGACGCAGTAAGTATAGTAGGCCTATATGGAGGCCAGCGCGATATTATATTATATTACTAGTATATTGTAGATGCTTATCAGCTAAAACAATATACGGATATCCTATAGCTAATACCAACTTTATCATAAAAATAATAAGAAGAAAGAAATAAAAAGAAAAAAGAAAAGAAAAAAAAGAAAAAAAAAAGAAAAAACCCAACATTATCAGCTTGCACTTAAGTAGCATTACAAATATATTCTGATCTGCTGCAAAATATAATTATACTAATGTATACAACCATTTACATAGCGCTCTTGTAACTATGACTATTGAAGGTCCTTACACTCCCGAGACGAACGATTTATCACCGCATCAATCACCAGCGACAACAATAATGATTCTATCGAAATTTGTCCGTTGCATATTTTATGTGCACGCATATAAATAGATAAATGCTAAGGTTCTATCTAAGAACGTTAATCGCTGAGTGTGTCGCCTTTGGTGTGAAAGAACCTTAGCATGCATGATACACGCATTTAGTTGTCCTGTCACATTACATTTAAATGCTTATCAGCTAATTATAAAACCATTATTGCATGATCAATATTGGAGTCCATTAAGGTGCATAACATTTTGTGAGAGTTTGGCGATAATGGGTAAACTTTAACATCGCATAAAGTATGAAGGAAATTAATTACTGGCTGTAGGTATTAATCGATCAGACTGGCTTGTGTGACTTAAGAGATTGGGAGTACTACTTTATAATATGGATGACATTCTGATACTAAATAGTATACTTGATCTCAATAGAGGACAGTTTCAAACCAGGTTGTGAATGAGCGTCTACACAATACATATATGAACATGCGTGTGTGTGTTTATGTCTGTGTTTGTGTGTGTGTTTGTGTGTGTGTGTGTGTGTGTGTGTATGTGTGTGTGTGTGTGTGTGTGTGTGTGTGTGTGTGTGT
>JAVCKZ010109805.1:0-10377 GCA_034780755.1 Lepetodrilus elevatus | reverse complement strand
ATATGCATGCAAGTCATGATATTAGTGAAAGATTCTAGAAAGTGACTTTAAACCCCAAATCAACCAACCAACCAATCTATCCCCAGACAGTTTACTTTGGACAACACTATTTGACAGATTAATGGCAGAAAGTAGTTTAATTGAGTTTTAGATTGAGTTACCGTAATTGAATTTTAGTTTGAGTTTAATTTTACTGTAGCAATTTTGATAGATTGAATGGTTTCCAACCGGGATTAGCTTGATATTTGCATGAATCTCAGTCACAAAGGGTCCCGGTGAAGCTGAGAGAGTTCTTCTCTATGAATTCATATAATAGTTTCTCATGGTAATTTTGTCACACAAAGACTGTGGAATATCTTATCATGAAGTTCCATTCAGCTCATAGCTGCATTTTAACGCTCGTCATGCATATCCCGCTGTGATCAATATTTGCTTTCACAAGATGACAGGAATCCAATAGCTCCCACAATAAGCTCCCTTTTTTTCTATTTTCAAAAATATTGTTGTTGCGAGTGATGATTCCTCAAAGATACAAATAAATTCATCAGTTTTCGATCTCCTCGGAAGCAATGGTTGACATTCGCATCAGTGCGTCTTATATCCATTCCAGCATTTAAATGCACTTTTATTTGCTCAAAATCTGATTTGCATTGACGGGATATCAAAACCTGATGAAGCATTCAAAGATGGACTGATAATTTCAATCCAAGCCGCCAGGCAATGGGGTTAACAGTTAACATGCTCTCAGGAACCGATGTGTACTGCATGTTAATTCTGCTACCCTGGGAGTCCATTGCGGATGGCTAATCTATCGCACAGTGTCTGAGTCGGACCACGGGATGATGACGGGATGGGAGTGGTCAGACTCCTCTCGGATTCAATACATGTAATTTCAATGGCTTAGTTCATTATCTAAACCTGCAGGATAAATGCACCTAATCAATTTGAGGGGGAATTCCACTGGTTTTATTGATCTAGACTGGCAAATGAACCACCAGATTTGGACTTTGGTTTTGTCAACAGGGGTCCAACTCGCTGCAGAGTTCCTCCAGTATGTGTACAGGCGTGTGTGTAAGGAAGGACTGGGTCTGGAGGAGGAGGAGGAGGAGGAAGAGGAGGAGGAGGAGAGGAGGAACCACTTCAAGTGGATGTCCACTTTCATGGTCACATTCTGACTGCGCAAAACAACTTTATCCATTTCCCCCCAAGTAGCTGCTTTCTTGCATTTTCATGCATTTTTTCGTTGTCGTATTTTCAGGAAGTTAATACATGCAAATGAATGCCAGGGGAAATTAGGATTTAAGGAAAGCTATGTATTAAAAAAAATTCAATCTGTAAGAAGCTCACGTGGTCATTATTGTAGGAATGTTTGCAGGGATTGGGTTTACTGCGGCGGCCCGGTGAAACGGAATGCAATATCTGAATTAAAGTGTCACTTCTGATTCTGTGACACACTTTATAATTTGTGTGGGGTCATCAAGGCTAAAAGCTTCCACAGCGTCCAACTGTCATATCAGTCGAGTAACCTGACTGTTCCAGAGGTATTTTGATTGCCGCCTGCTCGATGAATGGTCAGAAAAGGAAGTTCGTGAGAGAATGATGGATTGAAGCCGATCTGAATGGGTTCAAGGTTGCACGAATTCGTCCCAAAGTACACCGGAGTGAACGGATCTCAGCGGCCAATTACTGTTCCAGTTCGGTCAGCCATCTTGCATATGTTGGCACGTGGCACTCAAGTGATTTCTCAGAGTCTTAATGTTTTCATTTCAAGGAGATTCGCAGGATGAGATTGTCTTTATTGGGCAAAAATGTGTCTTGTTCAACACGTTAATAAAGATTTGGAAGCAAGTCACATTATCAATTTTTCATGCTCCTCTTTATCAGATGTAGAACATCTTCCCAGCAATGTTTTAAACCAACTCATTCACCCCGTTCAGTTATCAACACAAGTGAAGGTGTTGGCACAGTGATAGAGCGTCTGATTTTGCAGACGTAGATTCTTGGTTCAAACTCACCTGAGGGATCAGTTGTCAGTGAGCATGACCTAGATCGGCTGTGGAGTCAGGTATGATCTGCTGTTTACTGCTACACTATGTGCTACGGTTGTTGCAGGTTTCCTCTTGACAAACTGTAATATCATGGATAATAACTAACTTTTAAATGTACTTGCCCGAATAATGATACAAATAACAAATCGCCCTTAGGATACCTCATCGGGAGAAATGGCCCTGGCGAGTGGGCGAGTGTTAATTGAAAACCCCGAATATGAGTAAAATGATAAGATAAATGAAACAACCTTGAAAGCGGGTCTAAAGCTCTATATCTAACAGGCTGCAATTCATGAACATTATAGCTACTGAGCTGCAGTAAAACTTACAACACGTATCACGGAGAAATGAAACAAGCTGTGAATATTGCCCACATTTGTTAATATTACAATAATCTTTACACACAATCTGTACAAAGTAATCGTCTTTCCTATGCATGGCTTATCTCGATCTTGTCTGAATGCTCACTCACGTGACTTGTATAACTGCATTGGAACGACCATTGGCTGTTTCTCCAATGTTTAAGGGAATTGGGTCCAATCAACTGGCTTAAAGTGTCTACATGAGCCCATAATCACCATGCTTTTGATAACAAAATAGTTTTTTTTCTGTGTTGCTCCTACTGGGATTCATTTATGCATTAGCTAAGTCACCATTAGAGAGGTTCAACTTGTACAATTACGCTCTTAATGTCTTTAAGGAATTTAACCATGGACTACCACTTTGTCTATAATATGTTTTCACCAGATTAAGTTTTGCATATAAAGTGCTCCCTCGATATAACGTCCTTCGATGCACCGCAGATTCGGATATAACACGGGTGGCATGTCACGGACCCCAACTTCAGCGTTATATCGAGGGAGCACTGTATATTATTAGGTCGACCAATTGAAAATGTTGACTCAATCATGTAGCTGAGCGTGTGTTGAGCCAATTTCGATTAGACGTCTGAGAAGCAGTGTTGATTGAGGAAATGCTCAAAGATTTCTAAGGATTTTCATTTAATGGGATATGTTTTCTTCAAACTAGATCATAATGAATCCAGGCAGCCTTATATGTAGATTTAATATCATCAGCAACGATGAGCTATGAAATTTTAGAATTGAATATTCTTAAATCAACATATTCTTATAATATGGAAGTTAATATGAAAGTTAATATGGAGTATTAGAGAGCTTACAATCTATAGTTAACCTTCGAAACACAATGCTAGCAACAGACATGAAAGATTATATTATCCAATATTATTGAATGAAAAGTTTCTTTAGCGTCAATAAGTAATGAGTGTGATTATTTCCATTGACATATTTCTATCGAATTTATAGTCAGTGTAACATAACGTCTTCATCAAAATGGTCTTATTCCTCTCTAATTTACAGTAATTATTACTGAACTACGTAACCTAACCACAAATTTGAGATGGTTCAATATTGGAAATCTGGCAATTTGTCGTCTATTCAGTTTTTCGAAAATCAACATGATAACAAAGTTGTGATTTAGGCCATCGCTCACCCTCGGGGCAGACGGCAAAAGCTGAGCCCAATTTCTGCGTCTGAGTGTATACAGCTACCTCCAGGGCCCTTAACTCTGTATGTGTTCATTTTCTCCCAAGCTCTCATTTGTTAATGAGTCTTAAAAAGCCTGGCCAGTCCCTCGGTCGTCTTTAACGATATTGACAAATGTTTTTGGAAGCCACCCGCCACTCAATGTTGGTCATTTACTGCTCTCGAATGTGATTGATGGAAATAAGCCATTGTTTGCATTTCTTACGTGTGTGGTCAAAGCGGTTACCGCTCTCGTTCCGAGTCTGGGAAATGGATTTCGGAACCAGGTCGAGATAGCAATATCAATCGATTCGACGTGTGAGTGATATTGACATGACGAGAATCTGACCGATTCCAGACTTTTATGTACAATTGAGCTAAGCCGTCTCCAAATATATTCTCATCATATACACATAGTACGCACAATCAGCAAGCCACTGGAAGCTCACCGACCCCCATCACAGAATATTTATTTAGCCACACGGAAGATCCCGTAAGATAGGATATTTCTTAACAGGATTCTTATACATTCTTGGGTAAAATATTCCTGGAACGATGTAAAAGCATTAACCCTCTCCATGCCGGAGCCAACTAGAGATGCCATGAAGAGCAGTGCCTGTCCCTAATCCAGCAAGGGGAGGGTTAATTTACTCAATCGATATACATTTTAATAACTTTCAGTTGATAGTAATATTTATTGTTCATCAGTAACTAGTTAACATGTTAAATTTATAGGAGTATTAAAGAAAAGAAAATAATTTTGTGGTATAAAAGTATTTTTATGTCGATTAAAAAAAACCCAACGATTCATGCAGCGTTAAATCAGAGAATTCGATATTGCACTAGCTTCAATGATTGGTTCAATTACCTAATGTTGGTAGCGGTGCGAAAAAATATCTCGTCGGTCTAATCCCATAATGCATCTGCAAGTAAACGAGATATTCAAATTGTCAGGTGGTCCATTAAACAATAAGAGAAAGACATCGCAGGAAATCGATGGAACAAAAATAAATACGATGTGCTCTTTGAGATGTTGGGAGTCAAATACCAAATGATTGCAAATAATATATTCCCCAAATGGCTCATGTCTCATTGGTTAGATGGTAATTTTCATCTTGTTGTTTGGGAGTCCATTTATATGTTTGTCTGTTCATGCAATTAAAGATTGGATCGTGTGACTACGTCAAATAGACCTGTAGGAAATTGCAATTCCAACAATTACATTAATGTTTCTGTTTGTCCGTTTGAACTTTATCACGCATCAGAAGTCTAAAATGTGTTGTTAATGTATTCACATAATTAATTAGTATTACGGTAGATCTAATCCATGCAAATATATGGAACATTTTTATTTTACATATTTAGGAAGTGATTAATATTATAATATGGATTGTTACTTTGATAAGTGATTGATATTATAATATTGATAATTATTCTGATGCTGTTCAAGTTTTACAATGTAAAATTTAAAAAATATGAGTATATATTGATTTTAAAATAATTCCATACAATCCCATGATATACAGTTGAAATTCCAAAGTAACATCTGAATGTTATGGACGTTATATATCATAAGAGTCGTGGGTGAGATATTCCCGCCGCGACGTAAAACATTAATTCAATCAAAAGTATCATAAGAAGCAATCACAGAGGCGAGACCATCTGGAGCCAGAATATATTTCATGGACACTCGTAAGCATTTATTTTGATCTTTAGTAGGTCGAGAAGGTTTGCTGTGGTCTCTTTGAATTAAAAAACAATATTATAATAAATGGATCATAAAAGTGGGTGTCCTGGGAAGGTAGGAGATATGCTACCACTGGTGACCAGGATTGGCAGGAGATGTGCTACCAATGGTTGCTGAGAGATCATTGGTAGCCAATTGATGACATTACAAATGAAGATGTCATTGGGTCAAAGAACTCCATGCATTGACTCGTTCGTTCGTCTCTATAACTTCGGCTACAGCATCCCATTGATATTTATGTAAACACAAAGTACAGCGCTCCCTCGATATAACGCGGAAGTTGGGGTCCATGACATGCCACCCGCGTTATCATACCCGTTTTATATCAACGAATATAATTGGAGAAAAAACTAGAAAAAAACCCTATATTTTTTTTGTTTTTAAATGGTGTCCACGTTGGACCCTGCGTTGTATCTGAATCCGCGGTGCATCGAAGGGCGTTTTATCGAGGGAACACTGTATTACAATCCAACAGTTGAGATCTCATGTAAACACGACTGTATGACAGTCCTATAGTTGAGATCAAGTGCAGACGCTTCCAGAAAGTGATGACAATCCAGGCTATTTCCTGTGGTGTCCGCGATCACTTCTACTTCTAGTCCCTTCTGGATGTCTTGTTGGAGAGGCACCGCTGTCTCACTGTCGTCTCACTGATGTCTCACTGATGTCTCACTGTTGTCTCACTGTTGTCTCACTGTAGTCTCACTGTAGTCTCACAATGTCTGCGTCTCATTATTAACCTGTCCATTGGAATGACAATCATCTTGAGTTGATTTCCCCCACAAAACCCATTGATTTTATCAGAATCTTGAAAGGTCACTTGTCTGGGTCATCGATAGAAATCATCATTAGCCAAGACCATTGGCAGACCTTGCAAATAATGTGGTTTTTTTTGGTATATGCAGATATTATTTTTTGGTACATAGGTGAGGTTGTTGTGGGGCCTACTCCTTTCTAGCTGTAATTTCTGTACTTTCTGTCCGATGCATGCACAGTTACCAAGGATCAACACCGCACATTGTAACTGCGCATGCGTCAGACAGAAAGTACAGAAATTACAGCTAGAAAGGAGCAGGCCCCTGGTGTATATGGACAGGAACTGTTACAAATGTGAGAGGTCAATGAGGTCGGAGGTGTTACATCACTGATAGGTAACGTTACCCTCATTCACCGCCACATTAAGCTATTTTTGTTTTGGACACACCTTGCTGAAAGCTACGCAGTGATAATGATTGTTATTTTTTGGTATTTCTTTTACAATAAAGGAGATGGGAAGAAACAAATATTGGAAAATGTGTAGGAAATATGTGTACATGTGCATAAAATTAATTTATTGATGTCGGATATTTGACTATGTTTAAACTGACCAGTCCAACCAGGTAAATACCGTAATATCATGAATATTGATCGTTTTCCTCTCATAAAGAATTACTTTAATTTCATTTCTGTTTCTATCTATGTACATGAATTATTATAATAATTGAGTTACCAAATTTAGAATAGCTGTTGGTTTTGGCTACGTACAGGATTCCTCCGATGTCAATTTATCGGATGACTTTGGAGTAGCTATTCTAAATTTGGTAACTCAATATAGAGATATTATGTTCATCATTTCTTTTTCTCGTATTTTATATATGTGCATCGAAATAATGGTATTTTTCTAAAAATACTTGTCTAAAAGTATTACCTCAAAAAGATATGTATATGTATCAGTGTAACACTATACTATCTTTAATATCTGACATCATGGCTTTGTTTGATTTTGAAACTTGATACACATAAAATTATTTGAGTTTCTATAAAATAAAAAAAAGCAATGTTCATAAACAGCCAATACATGATATTGTTTTTGGCTGAGATATTGTTTTGGCCTGGTGTAGACTGCTACGCCCCTCGAGATAGTTGGAAGTATCCCGTATCAGAATTAGGAAATTGAGATCGTGATGAGGTCTGCTTTAAAAAGGCCGATCCTGATTGATTTGCATCCCGTATACATGTTAATCTGAGCCCGAGGCAAGACATCCTTTTTTTCATGTATTCTCGCTGTAACATTAACTGGTTATGTTATCGTAGATATTCTACATGACGGATGGAAAGGTACATGGGGGTAATTTTCTGCTTTTGAGCCAAGTTATTAACTTTATTAAGATTTTATTTTTTAATTTGTATTAATATTCCAGTTTTTCATTATTTGTCTGTAAATATAATGCTTTAAATATGTCATTGACAATATTTTGCAGTAATGCACAGGTAATTATAAGCACTAACAATCCAAAGTAATGAAATAACTGTAATGCAAATGTTTTTTGATATTGTAAATTCAGTATTAATTAGTACAATTATTTGTATTTGAACATATTCCTCAATATCTTATATTTGATCTCTTTTATTCAAAAGGTAACTATAACTTCTTATTTCTAACTTATCTTACTTAATTGCAGAGCATATTGCAATTACTATTACAAATCTAACCCTCTGTCATTCAGATGTTTCCTTGTTATTTCTAATTTACGTTAACAAATGTAGAGTAATTGGACAACCTACTCCAAAGTCATCCGATAAATTGACATCGGAGGAATCCTGTACGTAGCCAAAACCAACAGCTATTCTAAATTTGGTAACTCAATTATTATTACATTCAATAATTTAATATTATCCCAAGCTGAAGCGTTTTCCACTACTTTACCCCGGCTGGACATTAACCATTGTTATGGTTGCTGCGGAGGGGAAGGGGGGGGGGGGGGGGAAGGTTTATCCCAAAGCTGAGAGTCCAATTACAGTATGTGCATCACAAATCAAGTGGCATCTCAGAGCTTGTCGAGTTGACCATCCAGAAGTTGCTGGTGCTCAGACCACATTAAAAAACACGACTCTTGACTTGGCTGGCGGTTGGCATCGTCCATGGTCACAGTGTGTGTTCATAGAGTTAGCAGGAAGTAGCGCGCGCCATCCGAGCAGCGCATACGAGCATCCGTCTGTCTGTCCGTCCGTCGGCGATGTCCCCGCGCATCGTCGCTCCCACCACAGTTGACTAATTGAATCTGCAGATCACAAAATGCCTTGCCCTTCCAACATCAATCACCATTTGAAATTGCAACCAGGCAAAGATTACAAGGATAAAATTGATTGTTTTGCTGGATGATGTGGGGCCGGGGTGAGCAGCGTGGCTGAAGGGGGGCAACCCGGTGAGATGAATGATGGATACAGACAGCTACGTACCTACGTCTGCTAGATGGTCAACCCGACTCCACGTGCAGAGTTCTCAGATTCACATGGATGTAATGGATTAAGGCAGACGCATTGGGATGCTTTGTGATGTTCCGACGAATTCCTGTGATCTAGGAAAATGTGTAGTGGTATTTGCCCGAGTCGATCATGGCCACCGGCGGCCGATGTTTCGTTTCAGTTTCTGTCTGCGTGTTTGAGTGGGACTGGGACATGGATGCAGGCTGCGTTTATGACTGTGTGACGTATGTACGAGATCTTCGGAAGATTCAGGCATCGATGCTTTGACATACAGCCACTAACTTCCAAACATTGACCTTGGTGGCGTATTGATCTGTTCATAGACGTCTCTCTCTCGTGTGGGAAGCATTTAAATGTCAACTCGGAGCGGTGGAAAAGAGAAATTACGGAAATAAATATGGGGACAATTTCGGGAAAATTGTATCTGCGAATGTCGCATACCTGACTTGTTCTCTCTTTGTTGTTGTCGTCAGCCGCCATCATAATGATATTCATGGGTTGAAAGAATATAGCAACATGTTGGTAGTTTTCAAAGACAATATTAGGAGGATATTCTTTAATTGAACACCCCCAAAACAACAAAATTTGAGTGGGTATTTTTTTTGCGCGAAGGCTTATGCTGATTTTCCAAAGAAAAATTGCAGTATATTGCTTATATGTGGGAAAGTATCGCTGTGAAAGTTCGTAGCGTAAAGTGGTTCTAGATGGAGCACACGGCCAAAACATACCAGGATGCAATCTGTGGAGCGATCTTGGCGGCCATGTGTTATATGAAAGCAAGACGCATCGCATCGGCGTCACAGCAACTAGCACTACCCATATGTAAAGCAGAGCCGGTATGAACTGTTTAGTTAAATATTGTCCTCCGTGTTGTCATCGTTGTGTTGTCATCGTGTACGTTGTTGTCATGTATGTCATTTATGTCAATGTGTGATGTCAGACACTCCCACTGGGTTCGGCCACTAAGTGGGTGGTAGTGTGTTTGACTCACAATCCCGGCAACTTGGGTTCAAATCCCAGGATTGGTCTGATCCTGTTACAAGTACAGCAGGGGAATCTCTACCCACTGCTTGTGTTGTTTACATTTGGTATTGCAACTGGTTGACCCTTGAACCAGGCCAAAAGTGGGATTTCATCGATCAATTGAAAATGTACTGTTTGCCATTGCTGCTCAGACAGACATGTTTCGATTATTTCTGGATTTTTTAAAGGGTATCGTCTCAGTTGGATAGCAGTATCATGTCTTACTTGTTCTAGCTGCCCAAATGATATGACTTATTATAGCTGTCCAAATGGTATGATTTGTTCTAACTGGCCAAATTGTATGACTTGTTCTAACTGTCCAAATTATATGAATTGTTCTAACTGTCCAAATTATATGATTTGTTCTAATGGTATGATTTGTTCTAATGTTCTAATGGTATGATTTGTTCTAGCTGTTCAAATGGTATGACTTGTTCTAATTGTCCAAATGGTATGACTTGATCTAGCTGCCCAAACATGACTTGTTCTCTCTGTCAAAATAGTATTATTTGTTCTATCTGTCCAAATGGTATGACTTGTTCTACCTGAATGGTATGAATTGCTGTCCAAATGGCATTACTTGTTCTAATTGGCCAAATGGTATGACTTGTTCTAATTGTCCAAATGGTATGACATGTTCTAACAGTCCAACTGATATGACTTGTTCTAATTGTCCAAATGGTATGACTTGTTCTAAAGGTGCACTCACACGGGTCGATCCGTCGTAACGATGCGTCGCATCGTACCGTGTGAGTGTACATACGATGCG
>JAVCKZ010109794.1:0-10377 GCA_034780755.1 Lepetodrilus elevatus | reverse complement strand
TGGGTTGATAAATCAGACGTAATTAGTCTCAGATCGAAATTCGTTTGTCCGATTATACATGTTTATCAACTGTGATAGTATGCCTTTAATACTAACAAATCTAAAAGAACACAATACATATTCAGAATTGTCACCCAGGGTATCGTTTCTCGAAGCTCTCTTAGCTGCTAAGGGACCATAGCACTCTTTCAGCAATGCATTAGCTATCGGCAAAAAAGAGTATTATGGTCCCTTAGCGGCTAAGAGAGCTTCGAGAAACGATACCCATGTCAGTAAGACAAACTAATAATGGAACATGTCTAGGTAATTCTCGGAGGTGACAATACTGAGTGAGCGGCAAGTGACTATAAAGTCTAGTTAGCAGGTGTTTGGCTCACCTAGAGATGTTCATTTGGAACTCCATGTATACATCTGAATGGACAGACCGTCTAATAAGCAAACACCGGTGTCAGTTGTCCTTCGTGAAGCATGGGGACCACATGATTTCCTGTATTCGAATAATTAACAGACTCGAGAGACCTAAGAGACTGTAGTATTTATGGTCTATGTATTAAGACAGCCTACTGTGCAACTTTCATGACATATTCTGTGTCTCATATATTGGCATAATTCCTTACCAGCACACATACCATGTGTGTCAAGATGGTATGCTACTGACATTCAAGGAATGCCTACAGGGAAAAGCAATTGGATTACATCCTTCTCGTCGTGTGATCATTACTGAACAAAACTATCAACTTTAAGACTGATACCATCTCAAATACTTTCAAAGATATCACTTAGTTATTGTAAACGGGTCACACGAATTAATAGTAATTATATCTTAAGACTATTAGGTCTAATATGTCTCACTAACATCGCCTATATATATGTAAATTGCAATTTTGATGAACACATTTTTAACGAATAAATTAGTGAATGAAAGTAATTGGGGAAATGTTCAAAGAGTATCTGTTTACCTATTTAGTACCTATTTAGAAGTGTATCTACGGTTCCATCGTGTCTACATATATAGCACTCATGTTATAATTATGTGCTCTTAACGGTGTTATACAGATGTACTCATATGCACATTTGAAGGCATACTGTGTTTGAAATATTTGGTAATAACATTTAAAGCTTATCTAAAAAAAAGAGGAGATATTTGAATTAATTTTGTCAGTTATATATTCTTCACTAAATTATTTGTAATTCCAAATGATGGCCATTAAAACAACGTACTGGTTCCAAAAAGGCGTACTAAAATTTCAGTTTTTCTACTAAAATATTTTCGAAAATTTCAGTTTGTATATGCAATGCCATATGCTGTGTGGTGTGCTAGTATTATATTCCAGGTAACTGCGGTGCGTTTCTCTCAGTCTGCGACAGCTGCAGAGTACCTTTAACGGTGGTACGTATACTCTGTAGGGGCCAATGACTATTTCTGACCATCCCTGATTGACAGGAAGCGTGTGTTACTACTTCCGGCGGTGCTTAGCCATGACGACGCCTCTTGAAGTTTAAAGAGATACTGTTGTAGTCATATATCTTTGCTGAGATAAAATTTCACAGAAAACTTATAGAATTTAACTTGTAGTCTGTGTCAGGTATTTCTGATTACGGTTGCAGGTGGTTGAAATGTAAATTCATAAGTGTGACCCCCATCTCATGAAAATAGTTTAGATTTACAAAACATACGTCTACTGTACTCTGTTTTGAGTCCATATATCCTGAAACAAAACTTGTTAAATGAAAGAATAAGAAACTTTATTTATCGCCATATATGCAAATAACAAAGAACTTTAGCCCTGTAGAGCTATTATTCCGACAAAAATGAAGATAGGAATTATCAATTCAACCACAGCTACACTAGCATTGACTTAGTAAAGTTATGGGAGAAAGATTCCCGCTGCGACGTACGGTAAAGCATTACTGTACTGTAATTATATCCAAATTAAATGAAGCTTTTTCATTAAATCATTAAACATGTTAAATTCTTATAAGCTTGGACTAACCGTTGAAATAATCAAAGATCGGGGGAAATTAACAAACGCAGTTCATGCCCCGACATTACGAAACGTTTTCCAAGTACGATTTCATGTTCCTCAACGTTTGGTTTATAAATCCCTATATACAATTCTAGCTCGAATATGAAATGGTAAAACTGTTTCGTAATCTCTGTGCCAGATGATGCTAAGTCTATAAAACATATTTCCATGACATCACCGAGACCAATCTCAAGCCCATTACGGAGATTACAGAGAGACGTTAATAGGCTGTGTAGACTATATGATATTACATTGGATGTTGCGACACAAGCGAGATCAGTGGTTAAGGGGGTTCCCCAAGTAGAATATTAGTCCAGTTAACTTTACCTTTCTACATCGACTTCGTTGGGTGTGCTGGGGATCTGTGTCAGGTGATACTAACTATGTCTGTCAGGTTTTACTAATACGTGTAGACTACACCTTTCTTTAATTGGGGCTTAGCACCGCTTTCAAGATTCTTTCCCTTGTCAGCTTGTCAGTATAAGGCATGAGAAAACCCGCAACATCCGTAGCTTTGAATGTTGCAGTAAACCTATTAGCACCGGCTGGTACTGAAAGACCAATGATGATATTTGCATTGCCACTCTACGAACAGTGCATCTTATCAATATCACGTGATACACGTAACTTTCACGAACATTGATGCCGTGTTCCCGGAATAACCCTTGGATCCGAAATCCAACGTTCTACCACCCGCCCCTCGAAGACTTCACCTTACTAAACTAAAGCTATTTCTTCGTTGTGGCACTGAATACCTATATAAGACTGTTGGGCCCGTATACAAGCATAATATAACCTGTATACTTTGGCAGAGTATGAAATGTCACAAAGAACTTGAACAACGTAGCATTGGTTGTTCCATTTTACCCTTCTTAAGTCGCCTCTGCATCCAATAAATTGTTTACCCTATTAGTGATTGGACACATTACAGTTATGGTATTGACATGCAGTTGTACAAGAGGCGCACATTTCCTCTTCTTTGATGATATCTGATGAAGTTGGTTAAAACAAGACATTCCACATACAACAATAATAACATTTGGAGACACGAGTTTAATAGTGCTTCAGGATCAACATGTTTCTATCAATCCGATTTGATGACATCTGGGTCATGTTAAAAGTACATGTAAATAACTTCCTTGATATATCTGATGGCGTTGGCTGATAGAAGACATTTCACATACATTTAGAATATAATCTAGAGACAAGGGTTTGAGAGCTTCGAGAAACGATGCCCAGGTTAATTGGCAATGACTTCCTGGTGTAACGTGCATGTATATGTCTTGATGCTGTTGAATTGGATCAAGGCCATTCGCACGTGTACGACGTCTGAGGTATACGTTAAGGCCATTCGCACGTGTACGACGTCTTAGGTCTACGTTAAACATAAGACAGCGGAGGTTGGATACAGTAACAAGATAAACACGGGTTTGGGGAGACTGATCAATAACATGCCCCCAGAACTCTTTAACAGTTCATGTTCGTCCAAAGTATAATTACCAACCTCATTCTCCTCCTATTCTCTGTCATTGTGTCAGTTCACTGTGAACACGTGTCAGTTCACTGCGAACACGGCTTCCTTCACTATGTGGTAACATTTGTACCAGACAGTCGACCCACCAACGTATATCATTACAACCACATCGTCTACTAGCAGTACTAATTGGTATTTGTGAGTTTCTACTCTGTGATTACATAGTTTCGTGAGCACGCTACTCTTCGTATTTAACTCGACTTCCTAAAACAATACTCGCCGAAACTATAGAAAGGTCAACTGAAACAGATACAGACATACATTAACAGTTACTATCAGTTAAGTTAATATAACCTTTCGTGTCCAGTTGGTGTCATCGCGACCGCACCATGATCGTTATCATGTGACACCTATAGAAACCTCTTGACCAAATACAATCAGGGTGTCGCTTCTCGAAGCTCTCGTACGCATTATGAGACCACGGCGCTTGTTGGACCATTTAATGCAATATTTCACCTGTAATATAATACTCATCGATAAGGTAATAAAAAACAACAGACAACGTAATACTAACCGATAATATAATAAAAAAATAACCGATAATGTAATAAAATGCCTCGTCGATAAGGTAACACTACTTTGACCAATAATGTAATATGGGCATGTCACCGATAAGGCAATCGTGTGTTTATGTCCGTAAAATTTAATTAATAAATAATCGTATAGCGTATTCTTGTTGCTTGTAGGAGAGTAACCTAAAGCATATGATAAGAATACAACTAACAGCTGTATTACGAACTAAACTTCATATAAGCATCATTATATTATCGGTTGGTTTTTATTACCTTATCGGTGAGTAGTATATGATAGGTGAAATATGGCATTTAAATCGTCCAACAAGCGCTGTCGTAAGTGCACGATCACCATGTATTAGTAGATATGAGAGCTTCGAGAAACGATACACCCAGATTAGGTGGCGCAACTATATCGCACTTGGCATGAACATTATTCTGATATACGGAACTGTATGACCATGTGTGTAATGCATAGGTTTCACGTCGACTGCACATGACATAACCATATTATAAATAGTGATTTCAAGCTACATTAATGGCTGAACAGACATATTTCTTTGAGGATAATATTTCCATAAACCCAATTTCAAATAAAAGCGAATACTGATGCACTTTAAATTACCACCATTGTCGGACGTATACGTTAGGTGCCACGTAGACCGCATAGATAAATACTATTGGGCAACGGTAGTCGATTCAAATTCAAAAAAAATAAATTACTAAATCAAAAATTCTATAAGATAAAGTTTCAAATGCAATTCCGAGGTTATTATTCCAGGAGTAGGCATTCCATGATTCGATTTGTATAATTACTATAGCCAGGATAATCATGGAAGCAAAACTTGTTTCTTACAATTAATATTGCTACGCTGCAGCGCCTTGGAGCCTACGTTCTATAATTATTTCTTACTTTTCCTGATACAAGCTGACAGTTCACTATTTATATGTGATCGTCCTGCTAGATGGAGGCCATTCAAATTGTAGGCTGGATATATGCTCACATAAAATACGAATTGAAGGGTAATACGTGTTCAAAAGCTGGATTGCAAACGTCATTTTATAATAACCGATGTATGGCATGGAACAGTTGTAGCTACAATTGATTGCAAAGTCAAAGTCCGGAAGCTGCTCCAAGTGTAAACTTGTCCACTGCATAAAACACCTTTACCGCTATACTGCTACACTATGTGACTTCATGAGAATGAAATTCTGTCCTGTTCTTAGCCTAAGAACGTTCTTAACTTACCATGGTTAGCTGTTGTACATGTGCCCGTTGCACGACGCTCTTGTAGGCTACAACTATTGTAACGTCAACGCTTTCTATTGTGGCGGGAGCCCAGTTACAACTATTACAGAAGACACCCGAAAACATATTCTGATGTTTCTGGTTTCTATATGTTTCTCTGCGCATCCACACTATGATAATGAAAAGAACCGTACTACTTTTCTTTTAAATTTGGTTTTAGAGTCGCTTTCTAGATTATTTCACTAATATTACTAATTACATGTCAGTTTAGGGCAGGAAGAAACCCGCAACATCCGTAGCGCTGAATGTTGCAGTAAACCCGGCTGGTATGCTGGTAAGCTACAAAAGCACTTTCAAGTCGTTTTCGGTAGTTTATTCATGATTTATTCCAAATATATAGAATGATTATGTTGAATAATTAGAATAACCTTCGTTATATCTCGGAACTGTGAACATTAATTTCACGAAGGACATATTTTCCGTAATCACTCGATCGTAGCTCGTGTTTTTTTCTCTAATTCACAGTTCACATATCTGTACAATACTATCTCTATATATGTATATTTACATAAATATACATAGCAATTATATATGACATTTTACGTTATACTGTCTTAACAAATGCATTGTTAAATATCGTTATCTCATACAGTAAATTATTTGCTTTGTTAGGCCATCCTCTCACACCAGGGGTACTGTATTACGCTCAGGACTCACTGAAGTGTGAACGTAATTAAAGGTACCCCTGGTGTGCGAGGATGTTGTTAGCCAAAGTGTGTGACCGTATAGACAACTATTGCGATATGTTTACGACCACTCTTCCGGACTATGACGGACACTATCCATGCTACAACTGTCTACAGACGAACACTAGCCGTCATGTGTTTCTTTTCAGTCGAGTAGATGCGTGAACAACAAACATCCTTTCCCAAATGCTCCCGATCGACAAATCACTTCCACGCCAAAACTTGCAGCCAAATGTTTCACATTTAGATCAAAACATTTTGATATCTACCGCACTCCACCACCCACAAGCAGGTGTTTTGTCACGTGACCGGAACAAGGATTTGACCTCACATATGACCTTGTCCGTGATTGGTACCGCGTGACCCCCAACAACCTCTTTGATCTTCGCGACGACGGGTCTGTGCACCTGTAAAAGGAATGCAGTCCCCGGCGAAT
Organism: Lepetodrilus elevatus; assembly: GCA_034780755.1. Classification (NCBI taxonomy): domain Eukaryota; kingdom Metazoa; phylum Mollusca; class Gastropoda; order Lepetellida; family Lepetodrilidae; genus Lepetodrilus; species Lepetodrilus elevatus. The sequence goes on along the minus strand of JAVCKZ010109794.1, from coordinate 3,873 downwards.
TCGAAGGTTTGCATTTGGATATAAAAATGAATTAACCACGACCATAACTAAACCACTTTGGACATCCTTAATGAATTGCTTCGAAAGCGGAGAAAGAAAATTCTGGCATTTCAAAGTTTCCCAAATGCGAAATCCACGGGAAGGAAATGGAAAGCCTTTGATCACGTGACATGGAAGATTAGACGGACGACTGGAAGCAGATTAGTTCAGCAATGAGCGTGCCGTTGTTGGTAGACAGTGGTCAACTGGACGGACAGACCAGCGTGGGACCATGTGGCTGGGTGCGTGTGTGAAATTAAATCAACATCAACAAATATCTGAAACGCTGGCATTTGTCTCCAAGCCATAGCTTGACTCGCCTGTAGGTAATGACGCCATTATATATGAAACTATAAAATATTATATTCATATTCCTGCCTGACGTCAAAATAAGCTTGGATGACCTATTCTCGAAACGTTCTTACGAACTTCTTAGCCTAAAAACAGATCGTAGCCATACTATAAGAATCGTTATATACGATTGTCGTACGATCGTGAAAACGTTTCAAGCATAGCCCATAAAAAGTATGTCACTCGGGCATACATCTGACACGAAATGGAAGCTCGGTTAGTATCCTATAAAATTAATACCAATCAATATAAGTAATATTTTAACAATTTACTTTCACTCACTGAAACAATGGATAGACTCGGATTCGGCACGTGACGTCCGACCACGTCAGATTTCACCTCCAGACACAGGAGAACTATGCACGTGCACTCCGTGATAGTTAGCATACAGCAGACGCACACAGGAGAGCTATGCACGTGCACCCCGTGATAGTTAGCATGTAGCAGACTCACATGCTTTGCATTAGTTCCTCATAAGACGGTCGTTTATCATGGAATGACATTTGGCATTAGTAATGATATTTGGCATTAGTAATGACAATTAGTTCAGCTGTGAAAACCAGTCTACAGTGCAATGTCCTGGCTTTAAGACATCGTGAGGTAACCTATTGATGTCCGGTACTCTGAGAGTCTGCGATCTGCATGAAGGTTGGACGATCAACACCATGGAACTCATGGAGTATTGGCGATATGCTACTTATTCCTGGCACTGCAAACTGCCATTCGTCTAATGTTTATGCCATCATCGCACCGCAGCCGTACTTAATTGAGGACTCGCTTCATGCGGTACCCCAATCGGAACATCCTCGAGTCATCTCCCCTGACAGTCCAATGTAGGCAGTTCTGAGGTGGGCCGAGTGGTGGTACCCCTGGCATATATCTGAGGAAAACCTGCGCAAACAGCCAACCAATGAAATCTTTTTCCCGATGAATTCGGTGTAAAATTCTATCCAATGAAATAGATTGTATCGTTCTTCTATTTACAGCTCCAAAATGTTTGCGCAAGTTTCTCTGTATAGATGTGTGCCAGGGGTCCCACATGAAGTGAGTCCTGAATTGAACTAAGTACCACTATGGTGCAAGGATGTGTTTGTGTATATCTCGTTTGAACTACATGTATACTAAAGGAGGTGGGCATATAATAACATGCAATGCTACGGCCGGAAGTTACCCTTCCTTACGCGACGATGCTCTGTCCGTACCTTTGCACTGCAGTCGTCATGGTCACTGGCTCTTCGGTAATACTAGGGTAATACTAGGGTAATACTAGGGTAATACTAGGGTAATACTAGGGCAATACTAGGGTAATACTAGGGCAGTACTAGGATAATACTAGGGTAATATTAGGATAATACTAGGGTAATACTAGGGCAATACTAGGGGGTAATACTAGGGTAATACTAGGATAATACTAGGGTAATACTAGGGTAATACTAGGGTAATCGACAGTGGGTGCTCGCAGGTTTACTGAAATGCTGAGCGCTACGGGTTGTGTAGGTGTCCTCCCTTCATAACCCGAGATCAGCCGTGATATGAGCGAAATCATTTTGAAAGTACATCTAAGCCCCAAATCAAACATGCGCATAAACACTTTTAAAACTTTCATTCATATTTAATTATAAAGATGATGGTGGTGATGATGATGATGATGATGATGATGATGGTGATGGTGATGATTGTGATGATGATGATGATGATGATGATGATGATGCTGGTGATGATGATGATGATGATGATGATGATGATGATGATGATGATGATGATGATATCAGTGATGGTGATAGTCGACTGATATACATAGTTTACAACTTTGAAATAACCTACTGCACATGTATACTTCTGAGATGTAAATGTCACGTGATTGACGCACCTGAAAGATGGCGAACATATCGCATCCAGTTGTATATACAAAGGTCATATTTCTCATCAAATCTAAAGTCAACGAATCGTCTTCGCGTGTTTCTGTCTTTCCGACATCTTCTGCTAAGATAATTCCTCTCCACTATGCCAATAGAACAAACTAAATCAAGCCACTTAACGCAACAAGCGCACGTCCGCGAACACATGGTGGGGAGCTATTAGCTAGTGATTAGCTTTTTTCCGCGGGTCTTTCACGAGAAATTAGAAGAGTGATAGACCTGGTAAAGAACATCTGAACATTATCAGGTACAGTCATACTATCGACGAATGTGGCTAAACGGTTACTTTCTTTTAGCTGATAGTTTCAGTTGTCCAGATGCCTATAGGCAACATCTCGTCGCTGGTAAATACCCCGAAAATACGTCTAAAATACGCTATAAGTACGCCCTGTTTAAAATGGCAATACGCCGGAAAACAATGACCCACAAGATGCCCTCCTGTGACATCTGGTTTCTTACGGAAGTGAGCTACATCATAGGTAGTATCCATCATTACTATTCTACCGGGAGGCATATTCAGACGATCATAAAGTTGGATCTTCGTGGATCCCGGACGTGTTCAAATATCAATTCATCTCTTGTGTAAAACGCACGCAAGTACGCACGCGCACACACACACACACACACATACACACATACACACATACACACACACAACAACAACTATATGGCAGATCACATTAATCATTGTAATGCGATCTATTGGTAAACCGACGATTCCACTGTTTCTAATCTGAGTTAACCAAATACAAAGTATACTCTATGACGCTAGAAATTTACGCTCTGCGAAAGTTAAAGATTGAACATGCATTAACTATAATGTGAAACTGAAATTGAAATTGTTGTTCGTTTCCGTGCCTCTTTCCGCCTCTACCGACAGCTCGTAACGAAGAAAGTTTCAGTTGTAGTCCGTGTTTGCTATATAGGTTATTTAGTCTTCAAAAACTTACTTAAACCCTTTTATGAATACGGCCCCAGTTGTATTGGATCGGCCTGATGTTATAAATAATTAGACTCTTAGCGCAGAAACGAAATATGATTCAGGTTTATGTGCATTTACATGGAACAGACGGCTGGGTTCACCTATTTCTGTAGAAACCAAACTGAATCCTATCATATCCTCTACTAACGTGCTGTGAGTGTATTATTGAGCATGATACAATCATTAGTATCGACGTCCGCTTGTCATTACTTATAAGTAAACAATTATTTTCTGGTACGCACTCTTATGAACTAGCGTTACTGCTACGCATGCGCTCTGGTATAATTCTCAGTTCCTTGTATGAAATATTTTGAAAAGAACTATTAACCATAGGTACCACAAGAGCTCATACAACGTTAACGTTTACCTACGTCAATAGCTAACTGTTAATGACGAACAGAACAGGCGTGTTTGATCAATATGACATGAAAAATTAGAACAGGAAATTTCCTGTTGTTTTCTTGATAAGTTACTGACGTACGCTGGAGTACCGTACCTGGCGTACTGAGAGAGAGGAGCGAGAGAGAGAGAGAAAGAGAGAGAGAGAGAGAGAGAGAGAGAGAGAGAGAGAGAGAGAGAAAG
>JAVCKZ010109793.1:0-23343 GCA_034780755.1 Lepetodrilus elevatus | reverse complement strand
CGTAACCTTTGACACATGCAGCAATGTCATCGCTGGATACATTATTAGTAATAAGGTATGACGAGTAACCACAGTAACGCCATGTGCACTAGCATTAGTGCAAGTCACTACCATGTCTACTTCACATATACTTGTAATTATGTAATATATTTACACGTTAACTTCCTCCTTAAAATTCGCCATAAATTATAACACACGTATGTGATAGATATAGCGTAGTTAAAATTTCTAGATAGGTAATTTGATGACATAATGACGTGACGACGTCATCATATGTTATTTATCGTTGTCATCTTCGGTTGAAAAGGATATGGAATCTGACATTTAAAATTATTGTTCTGCAAGGTTGGGAAGCACATTATTCAGCTTTTGTCCTCCGTTTAAAAATATCTGTACTTTTACAATGAAAAACGAGGGCTTTGCATTCTGAACTTGAGGTATCTGAATAAATATTACAGAAAAAAATATATTACTTGGTAAAATATTAATCATAATATTCAGCACTGATATACATTTAGACAAACTCTTTATCTGTTGAAATTAAATTATTGAATATACCAACCACACTATGTAAGCCACTATTTATGTTTCTGAATTTATATTCCAGACAAAACACATTCTTTTGTCGAGCTATAATTACGGCGATTTGCTTACACTAATCACTGGTGATTGTGTCGATTATAAAAGATTACATAAATATGATATAAGAGCACATTTTTGTATATAGCATACCCCGTACCACACACAGACGAGTTTCACTGTTTGTATGAATAGCCTTGGATCAGTGGAAGCCCCTTGCCTAACCCCAGCTAAAGCTTAAATTGAATGATGTAAAAGGGGTAGATGGCAGGCGAGAGAGGCCCGAATGAAAATAAATTTAAAACTAGTACCACGTGTGCTTAAGCTGATAATTACCCACTCAAAGAGAATCGTGTTTGTTCACCGAGTCACAATATTTATGCTAGTAAGGGACTCGATATCCGATACCATGTCATATGTTTCGAACAGTCCACGTGGAAAATAACATGGTATTGTTCCAATTTGGAAACGATGAAACTCATCAGTAAGTGCTTAGAGTCTCAGAAATGTTTTATACGTAGAAAAGCTTGAAATTTTAAATTAACAAAGGAAGTTAAACAGGAGATTTGGATTTATTGAAAGACAAAAAATAAAATATGATTGTAAATATAGTTTTTCATACTGTGAACAATCCAGCATTAATTTCATTAGATAAATGGTTATAAATGAGAACTATATATAAGAATACATATATAAAATTAGATAAATATTTATGACAAATATTTTACAACCGATAATAATTTAATGAAATCAAATAACAAAATGCTGGCTCATATTTAACGATGACATACAAAATCTAAAATAATAAAATATTCACAAACAATATACTATGCATATAATAAAAACGAAATGAAAGTATTAATGGAACCATCTAGGAAGTAATTTGTTTAGAAAGATTTATGGAAAATTATTAAAGATCGAATCAAGCGAAAATCCGAAAATCCCCCGTGAACTGCTTAGTTCAGAAGAAATTAGACACACGATATTGCGATATTTGGCAAATAGAATAATTGTCACAAAGCATCATGCTAAGTCAGACACAAGAAGCCGTGGTTCTGTGAGATAAAAACGTTGAGAATAAGTCTGGATTTGAAATGAGACGAATTAAACATTAGACGAATTAAACATCATCCTGAGAGATGTCACTGCAGTAATGGAACGAGACGAAACGAGTCCGATAATTCTCGTCGTGACTGTTGGAGAATGACCCACACCACACCACCCCTCTCATCTACCCCCCACGTGATCAATCCGTCCCCCGGGGAAATGAGGGATATTTCAGGGGAAATAAATCCTCCCTATTCCTCCCTACCCATTCCTGTGATGACCGAGGGTTCTGACAGCCTATGGTCGAGGGAATTTCTCTAATTGTTTCTTGTCATGCATTTCATTTTCCTTATTTGCTTAGTACTACAGCTGCTACTTTACACATGTCCTAACTCAATAAAGAATTAGTTCTTACAGAAATTCCTACCTCAATTACAATAAATTCGTAATTTAGTTTAATATTTCCATATTCGCATAGTTAAAAAACATATTGAATATTAATTATTATGGTATGGAAATAATTTTAAAGGTATAATTTAATCCTGTAATATATATTATAAATACTATTTCTATTTTATGATATCTTAATGCAATTTTTACAGTACTAACTTTATTAAATAATGCATTATTTAATATTTTAAAATACAACTAAAATATTTTCCTTTCTGAATGCAATATTTTAATATTAAAAAATATAAAGGAAAATATTTATCATTCAAAAACATCTGGGTAGCTTACAGAGTTCTTCCTTTTGATATACATGTTCTAATATTATGCAATTTGTTGTATCTGAAGGGAGTTTATCAGGTAAATAATGTCTCCGTCACCCCATATCCCTGTGTATAAGGATGTATTGTCCTCGAATGGCGATGACAAGAAAAATGTATGGTAGGTTACTCATTTCAATAGGCACAGTCGATTTTCGCAGCTCCCTCAATTTGCTGGGTGGCGGGTTGAAAGCCCTTGGTTATCAGGAAAATCTTCTTCATTTTTTTCCGTCCTACTCTTTAGCAAACAGAAACACTCATCTCAAAGTGGCCGAAAGAGGTTATGCTTGGCTGGTTAAAAACGAACTATAGAAAACATGGGAAAATTTAGCACGACTCGGGAATGCGTGACGAGAAAATTTTGTGTCGGTGTTATCTTAAAGCAGATTGATGTCAGTGGTTCCAGCTACACAGACGGAGTCTAGTACTACTACTACTACTCGAACCTGGCGTGGGTTCAGAGTAGTTAGTCGACGTAGTTGTTTTAAATAAAATGCAATTTGTCTAGAAAAATTAATGTTCTTTAACGTGTTTAAATAAACAAGTTGTCATTGCTATTACAGGTTTATTTGGTATCAAATTGAGGAATTAAAGTTTGTTGAGAATATAATTTTATATATCTGTATAAATTATTATTTAAATAAAGGTATTATTTTGAGATTGTGAGAAAATATATAATATGATAAATATATTATTCTTTCTTAGAAAAATATTTTACATGTGTCCTTATCATAATAACAAAAATAAGAATTGTTTCTTTTAGATTTAACATATATTTTTACCACATAATTTAATAATAACTTTTGAATTCAAGGTTCAAACTGATATTGGCTATCACTCTCGTAGAAACGATGAGCATATCTCCTGAATACATGCATTAAACCACCCAAAAAATAACATACACATAACAATATTTCTAATCCAAAAACTATCATGACGAACATATCAATGTAAATTCCAATTGAAATTCTCACCGGTCCATTTTCTTCTAGAACAGGTAAGCCCGTGTGAAGATTCAACATATTAGGATCCTGATGGTCCAGCGTCAGACCGGGGTGTCCCCCGTGCATGAGCACATCTGGTCTTCTGACATTGTCATAGGGTCTCCGGGTATCGTAAGTACCCGGCAGTGCCGGGTGCATCCCGTGCAAACTGTCCTCCCTGTGTCTGAGAACATTGCGCTCGCTGTGGAGCTGGTTGTAGTGGTGCTGTGGTGCTTGGTGGAAGGAGTTGAGGTGGGCATAGGGATCCACATGAGAGTTATGGTGAAAGTCCACAGGCTGCTGGGGTGGGAGGTTGTACGGTGGTGGGAAATACGGCGGCTGGAAATCGTTGGTTGGGGTGTGTGAGAGTCTCGGAGCCGTGGACGAAAACGATCCTGTTCCTATTGAGCTGACTAACTGTCCCAAACCTCCCTGGCCAGATAAATCCGGGCGGCGGTCCTGTGAAAGAAAATAAAACACAAATTTAAATATGATATCATAAATAACATTACAAGATCCACAGATAAACACAAAGAAGATTGAGATCAACAGCAGTGATAAAAAACAATACGTGAAGCATGACAATAAATCCACGAGTTAAACCGACATTTGGATAATCATACCCAAATGTGACATCCTCAACCCGATGAACGAGATATAGACGTGTGAATTCGATAGAGATCTTAAAAATCTAAAAATTGTTGTCCAATATTGTGTTACGGCGATGGGCAACATGGCTGCGTGCGATATGAAGAAGCTCAGACCACAGAATGTGAGAGAGAGAACCCTGCACGGATGGCGAGCTTTAGATAAAGTATGCCTTAGAGGCATCCGCGAAACTGGCGTCGTAGAGTAGTCATTCACTCCCAGCATCTGACATTATATGTAGAATAATACACATACAACAACTCTCTATCGTCTGTCAAGCGGTCACCTCCATTCGTACAGACAACCCTCGAGCAATATTACACCATTGAGGCACGGCCTGAATAGAAATGACACATATCCCAAAAGCGAATCTGCAATTGTGTATGCAAAATATAATAATGAAGATCGCAAAAAACTTCTATTCCACCTCATGATCTAAGAGTCCGAACGCCGACGGCATTTCGCTTCGTTTATCAACGTAGATGGGTGAAAGACGATCAAATGCACTTTGCTTGGAATTCGCTAGAGTCACGACGGTTTCTTGTCCTAGAGAGGTAAGTTGGGACATCACTTGAAGTCCCGGGTCTTCGTCATTTGTCTAGCTTCTTCCTAGTCGGTAGAAAACAGGTAAATCCAGACGAGAACGAACTAAGCCTTCCAGTGTGATACGGGTGGAAAATGACAGGCCAGGATAGCAGACGACACTTTTTGACACGGTTCCACGAGGGTTGAAGAGTAAAGACACTATTTTGGGCACAACAAGCCCCAGAGGCACAAGTGCAATAACAAACTAATGCCTGTAGCTCGGAATATTTGGGGCTTGGCCTTTTGTACAGTGTTGAAGGTGACGAATGACAGTCAAGGTTGGTCGGCGCTCACGAGTCCTCTGCAGATGTAACGAGCGATCTGATTGGTCCAGACTGACGAGCTTAACCGGCGGTTCGTATTTTATCCCTTTAGCTCTGCCCCTTTCAACAGGGGTCCATTGTAATCCCATCACACCAAAAACTAGCCCGATTAGCAGAGGCCCCTCAATTAGTTCAATGGAAGCTTTATAAAATGTTATTTGCCCAAAAGCTTATGCTTTGTGAACCTATGAGAGAGTATGGTATTCCACAACACTCAGACGTACGGCATGTCTAAGTAAATAGGCATAGCATGCAATGTCGACTATATTGCTCCAAAATACCCTTAATAACCTATTTTAGACTACTTTTCACACATTTCTTATACTCCAGACAATAATATCAACACGAGACAATGGACATGCCTGACACTGGCAATGTCAAGAAGCAATGCCTTTGTCTTGGTGTTCCCTACAGAGGGAAAAACAAATACTGGTACTAACCACAAATACTAATATATTTAAGTTTGTATTACAAAATATATGTGTTTAATTAATGTTTACTTGATCTTGAATGATACTGTAATAACTATTATAGTTAAATCTAAACTTATTGGTGAAACAACATAATTTCTCATGACGTGTTATTTCAAGAAACAGTTTTATTTTAAAATAAAAAAGTAGATACAAAAAGTTTGAACTTATTACTTTTGCTTATTAATAACCATATTTGAAGGAAAAACACAAAGGTAAAAAAAAAAGGATTGTAGAAGCGCTGGATCAACGTTTACCGGGCTTGTCTCTAAAATGCTATATGCTATCATTCATCCATATATCATTAATCATAGATAGTACAGTCATCTATTGGGAGCTGCTATGCCATGCTATTTTCGTTATACTACCGGGAAATACCGACATAAATTAGCACTCGGGGGTCATTCTGTGGAAACCCGAAGCAATATTTAAATAATTTTGTAACAGGAAAAGTTCGAACCCTTCGGGGGTGAATAAGTAAAGAATTTTAATTTCCATATTTTGTGTATACTTTTTTTTAATGTCAATCATGGCGTGACCTTTGTAGTCGGCGATATCTCTGATTTGATCTGTGATAAGTGTGATCAATAACTCCGCCAAATTGACTTTTAGATTTGCTCCGAACGCACCTTCATCCTTTTCTTAATCATATCCCTTTATGAAGACTTCACGGTTTTAACACATTGCTGAATCATGGAATACTTTGCACGAAACCCGAACAGCCAAACATATTAAGAATAAGTCACTACTTCAAGTACTAAGTAGTGTTCTTACGCGGTCAAAGGTCAGACTGTACATATGCCCTATAGCAAGTTCTTATACCGTTATGCCTACATAGTCCTAACTAAACTGGGCCTTCCGGCATGTATGCTGACCCATACGTGACAAATAAATATGATGGTATTGTTTATAGGTCACACTGGTTAGATATAAAGTAAATACGCTAATGATCACTGTGTCAAAGAATACAGAACATTATTTGTCGAGAAACTACGAAATTATGGGGGAAATGCGTATGAATTGGGGGCAGGCAGGGTTCCGTCCTTAGCTCAATACGAAACATTTTGCGCGTTAAATATTCCCCTGTATTGATATACATGTACCTCTTGACGTAAAGATATATATATATATATATATATTTAACTAAAGCTCATTGTCCCCACATATTAATATATCTCAACTGTAGCAGAATATTGTATTACGCACGCACTTGTGCATGGTGATTACACGAGGAAATGAGATATGAAATAAAATGCAGTCGTACGTAACGAATTTACTAGAAATGAGCACAAGATAATGTTGTAACAGTAATAATAATGTACCATACTTACAATACTGGAACATATACTTAGAGGATTCATAGACTTGTCTACCAGAATATTTAGGAATGCTCATCTTGAATGTTTTTCATTATCATTTAACTTGAAAGATCGTGGTGCTTACTTGCTGCATATCTAATATACGTTTATTTACAAATACAGGGGAACACCGTTAATTCGAAGTGCTGGGACCATGAGTACTATGAATAAACATTCAGTCTTCATTATTACTTCGAATTATCAGTGTTTCGAATCTACTTTTCAATATATTTGTATCAAGGAAAACGTCACCTTTACTACTCTGGGCGTATTATGGAATAGTATTTACTTCGACGGCTACATTCAGAGAATGCTATGAATGCCCACACTGTACGAAGAACACACGATGGATGGCACAAGAAAGTATGCACAGTGTGAGAATACGTCAAGACGTCAATCACTCCCTGTAATCTATAACTAATGACTGGAATCTGTATCATTAGCTCAAGCATCGTATGTTGTCTTGGTCAAATGAATGATAATGTATCCCAGCCTATCGATATGTAATCATATTGCTCAGTGTCCGGAGTCTCGAGGTCAAGAATTGCATGTAAGCTGTGAAACAATACCGGTACAACACTAAAAATAAACCTATGAGATGATTACACAATGTGACCAAACAGCATTTTATATGACGATGTAGTAATAGTAGACTAGTATATGTAGCGGCAGCATTATTTTGAACGGAATTCCCAGTTACATGCAACACATCAATGTATACTGGGAATTTTCCAAAAGAAGCCCCAAATACATCCTCTTTAAGAGCATTTATACAGCGCTATTGGGCACGGGGATATTGGTGCAATACAGATATTAGTATTAATACACTAGTGTATTCATAATTAGAAAGTAACCATGTGTTCCTTATGTGTTGGTGATTAAGACATTTAGAGTAGAACTAGGAAGCTAATCAGATAGATACACTAATATATAATGGGTCATAGGTATGTCTATGAGCTATTTACATACTAATAATACTTTTAAGTTAGTCCAAGGTGTTGAGACAAAACATGCTAGACTTGCTTACACATAAATCTTAATTTCGTCTTCACAAAAGAGGAACCACCGTTTTCCTCAAACTGGAACCAATCGCAATGTGTAAGATGAAACGATTTCTCGTCAAATTAAATAAATGTTGTGCCTACATTTAAAGTAGCCTTGCATCGCTCGTTAACAGCCACAACACATTGGTTGCGCAATGTCTAATATGTCCCGTGTTAATTCTACAAAGTACGAAAGGTACAATTAAGGGAGGGACGCACCGAGACTAATTTCGAGGGTGGTTCCCTGTCGCCTAAACACTCCACCCCACTGAGATTCGTACGTTTACGCGCTCATCGTAGCCCGTGCGTCCAGCGCCGTGATGCACTGTGCATAATTCTTGGCTGGAGGCCGCAATGAAATCCGTGCGGCGGATGGTGCTAATGTGAAATGTATAATGTAACGTATATCCTGATGTCGGTGTTAGATGCCGTGTGAACGACTCTCTCTCCTCGGACGAGTCTGGACGTAAAACGTGGCCTATTATGTAATAGTAAGTGGAGATAACTCGTCACGGTGGTGAAATAACGTGGGGTGAATATCTAAAGGCGCTAATGTGCCGTATTATGATATACATGCAGGCCAAACATACAATGGCGATATACATAATACGGACACGGGAATTGCGTGTGTGAGAATGAAATATGCATATAAATTTAATAGCTGCAGCATTGGCATATCACTAAGGTCATCTAGACTGCAGAGGAATGGTTATATATATATATAATTAAAAAACAGCCCACTTTACTCAGCTTACTTTATCCATGCATTTGACACATTTCCTGTAATTTATGCACTAATCTTAAACACTATTTTATAGGACTATTTCCGCTTTGCAGCTCTCAAGCTAGAGGAACGTATTGCACACTGTATACTACAATAGACCAACATATTAACGTAGAAACCCCTTTAATTACCATTAAGAAAAACATGTTAACTTATTCAAAATATAATTTACAAAAGTTTATAAAATGTTAGGAAATAGTTTTTGTGTATAGTAGTAGTAGTAGTAGTAGTAGTAGTAAAATTGGTTTGAGATACAGATCAAGAAAACTACTTATTAATGTTAAATGGATAATAGAACAGAATAGATGTTTTTATCCACAAGTTCTATTTACGCGAATTTAAACACCTACTTCTCCGGCATAATAGCACACAACACGCGCTAATGCACGTATTCTAAAAATTGAGATGAAAAAGTACATATAAATAATATTGTAAGTGTTTAATTGATTAAGTACATGCCAGTGTGCGTCTGTCACTTGTACATCGGTGTGAACACAGCCATAAAAAAAAATCTTACTTCAACAGAAGCTGGGGTAGCTACAGATGGGATTTAATTTACATACGAGTCAACAGTCCGTTACTTTTCCACTTGGGTTTATTGCCTGTAATTGCCTTGCTAAAGAGCACCCTCGTCCTTACGATGTGTAAATAAGGGGTAGGTTGACGACATCGTAAAGACTGACACTGGCGACCGCCGTTCTAATCAAACACAGGTACAAACATGAATTGGTCGCCAAGTGTCCCCAAATTGTCTACCTTATACTGGGAAACGACTCGTTTTTATTTATTTAGTTGCGTCACAGCCTACTTTGAGAGCAGTGGAGTGTATAATTATATATAAATGAAGTTGCGTAGGAATTAAATGAAATGAAAACGTACTATTATTAGCGAATTATCTGAACACACTGTTAAATCAACACATTTCGTGTAGTTTTCGCGTTATATTGTAAATTAAAAGTTTGAAATACAGAATAAAAAAATCTATATTAATTAGAATTGTGTTGCTTGTTGTAATTCGATCGCAAACGTCCAGCTTTGCATTACAAATTCAGCATCAATTTACAAATTAAGTTTCATGTGTTGATTGACAAAGTTGGTATGAAAACTTTCTTCACAAATCCAAATAAAACTCGCTCAACCGTCAAAACTAGATCTTTAAAAGAAACATCTGACTCAGCGACATTAAAAGGTGGCCCTATTTATCAGCGTTCGTCAACGTTGTTGGACAGACGTAAGGGATATTTGTGTAATATTTCTCTGGGAGGTCCCAACACGAGTTGTTTAGTTTTTCTTTGGGCTCTCGATCACTCTTCGACCGGAGACGCGAACTTCCCCTAACTCCGCTCCGCTCTCCCAGAAGACCGACACTCCCGTAATACGACACTCTCTCGTGTCACGCGCGTGTTTTCCTAATGTTAACTAGAAATGTGACGTGCATTGTTACGAAAACCTGGCGAAGATGTTCCCCTCCTCGTCGGTGGTCACTGTCCAGTTGTATGGGCGCACTTACACAAAGCGATCGTAGTTTGAAATGGCTATACGTTAAAGCATAGATCTTTAGCTAAACCCCCGAGGTAAAACGAACTATTTATGTTCGGTAAATGTGTCACTACGACCATTTTTTGAAAGTATGTCAAAATTTAATTTCAGTTGAAAACATGTGCATTAAACGTAGTAAGTTGAAAATAGAATCGGTTTTATTGAATTTTAAATTGAAATTCAGTTTCTTCACGATCAGTAAGTTAATACGTTAACAGTTCAAGAAGAGGACTTAGATAAGTGTTTCGCTTTTGTCTGATCCTATTGAATTTGTGACAAGAAAATATGTTGAAATCAAATCACCAGTTCCAAGATTCCATACAATAGATATCACTGAAAACATTCGTATACATACCATACTAGTATCTATATCAAACAATCATATCAGAGAAAGGAAATGTCGAACTTTATATATTTATAGAAATTCCGATGCCGTGCTATCTAAAAGCTATGAAGATTTGCGCACGTGGTGTCTGCGGACTGTTTGTCCAGCCAAATGACCATGTCCTTCTGTCCGACACTGGACGTAAGTGTTCCACTCAGACTGACCAGCGGCCGGGAAAATTATGCGACACGTCCATTGTGTGTCAAATGACCATCGCAAGGACTCTGTTCTTTATTTGATTAAAGCGATTCGTCAGGTATTCAAGCCGGTCCTCCGTCGACACACAGCATTGTTTTCGGTTGCAACGACGCGTGAGTGATATACCATCCCTGCGGGGACAGTAATTGCAATAGATCCGAACCTATTAAACTTTCTTTGAGACGCACTCAGGGAGCAAAACCTGATGGTCGAAATGGAACGAATGGTTGTTCGGGTGTTAATATACCTGGCTCAGAGTTGCATTACGGACACTCCTACCAGAAACTGTCAGCTCTAACAAGCCATGATGCTTGACAGGTTCACAGGCGCACAAATTCCAGGAACAAATGATTCAATTTTAGCTTGACCCTGTCAAAAGATCTATCCTAAATTTGCACTCGTATCGCCATGTTGAAGAAATGTTAATCCTGTGATCTGGCGCCACGAACAAGAGCTTTAATATCAACATTTAGCTTCCATTCTTTCCAGAGGTCACATCTGACCTTCCAGTACCGAATGTGGAAATATTTTCTTTAGGGCTAAGCCAAGGCGAGCGTTTTTCCCCCTTCTTGTTTATGTATTAATTAACGTGACTAGAATACGCTCAACGCCGCCGAATCGAGCTCTCGTATGAAAAGGAGAGAGGAAAGTATCGTCTCAGTGGGGTTCGAACACCTGATCAAGTTATGCAATCAGACTAAAACCAAACACCCTACCCACAGGCTTGTTGATGATGTGGTAAACAAAGCCTCCAGTCTATGGAAGCGACTTATCACACTACGCAGTTTTACTCTTTGTGGATTAAACCGATCTGCAGACTTGCAGGTGGAAAGTGTGGCGGATTATTTTCATTACGGGTTTCTGTTTTTTGGAACTTATTTATTTAAACAATAGCTATTGTCTCAAAGGAACTAACGCTACGAAGAAGCTATTGTCTCAAAGGAACTAACGCTACGAAGACTGTGACTTTTAATCGAACCAACCTCTCTCACCCTCTTGAGAAATTAAGTAAAATTACGGATAGCGAATCGTGCTTTTTCTCAATTTCACCAAAACTCCTTTTACTGTTGAATGTCAAACGAAAGGCATAAAATTACTTCCCTTCGTTCTTTAAATTCAATTTGTTTTCGTCCCGAGGCTGTCGTATTGAGTGTTCACGATCTTCAACAGTAAACACTCACGCACACTTCTAGAGAAGTCAAACCCGTCATGCTATTGGCCGGGGTGGGGAGGGTGAAAGAGAGACAGAGGGAGAGGGACAGGGAGACGCGAGAGGGACCGGGGAAACTTTAAAACGACCCTGAATGGGATAAAACTCCTCCCTTCGACGATATTAACACATCTCAGATTCCTGGCGATAGTAACACCCTGCCACGAATGTAGAATCGCTGGAAGCAACTATAAGAACGGTTGTACAGTGTCAAGTGCCGCTACGAGACCGATTGTTTGGGAGGGTAAGGATTCGCAGCTGTGGGTGGACGGGATACCGAACTAGGGGGGAGGGGCACTTATGAGGGTAACTCCGACCTGTCCCCCTAAGGGTAGTTCCGTCACCCAGGTAAAGGGGGACACATCCCTTCAGGCGGCGTGAACCATACCATAACAAGATTTCCCAAACTAATGTAGACATCGGACAACAAACACGGAACCTCAAATGTACAAGTGGCCGGTTTGCAATTAGCTGTTGATTTTAATTATCTTATTGACACTGGACTTTAGAGGGAATCGGACAGACCACTTAGAAGCAGTTGTCTGGACGACATCATCGGTTGATAAGAAAGAAGCCAAACTAGTAGAAGATGAGGAGCTAATTGACTTGGTCCGTGAAGATATGAGAACTAATGCGGAGCGCGCCATGTCAGCCATGGACATATTGCTTGTTCTCCTGTCTCCATAAACAAGCATCACTATACAAATACACACTGGATGTAGATGCGTGGCCCACTGTTTATGTTTAAGGAAACCGTTTACAAGTAATTGTTTTTGTATTCACGTCACATTACATAAAGGTGGAAACAGTAAGCTAAGCTTGTTTACTGTATTTATTAGTAACACATCCTGCCATGCAAAGACTGCCAAAGTAGGATATTTAAACAACATTAAAAAACACTAACTTTCATAATTATGCGTTTTTTGAAGCAAGAAATGCTGGATTATCGCGTTGAATTGGAGAATTGAAAAAAAGCCAACAATTATGATAATGCATTCTCATAGTTTGTAATGTCATACTACATGGAACATTTAAATATAGCTTATTCCGATCTATATCGCCACATGTTGTACAATATACATTGCATTACCAGACACGGTTGAAAGAATACATGAAATTGTAATTAACGGCACTGTTATATACTTAATGACCGCATTGTATGCGATGTCATACACATTATACAATACACTTTTAGATGTACTAATGTTGGAGACATTCGGATATATTACATTTCAATAACAACATTTTTCTTCTATCCTATTATCGCCACACGAAAGTACGATTAGCGCACACTATTATCTCAATAATTGTGAATTGGAAACTAATACAAAATTAAAGAAAATAATTTACATTTTACAGATAGATTCACCAAAATAAACCCCACAGTTATGCTTTTGTAAATGTACCTGAATGACAAGATGGTAATTATCATTGGACATGTTATTTCTAGACGGAAGAAAAAATACTATTTCTATTTCTTCGATTCTGGATATACGATGTTGTGTATAATTGACAATGTAATTTGTCCATAATCGACGAGTAGAGATCAGTAAAAAAAATATATGCATATTGAAAGAGCCATTCAATTGATGAGGAGTATTGATTGTAAACAAACTAGTGAAAGATATATACATTTGACACGACGAAAGCCGGTAGTAAACTGAAAGCTCCACTGCTATCGACATCGCTTGAAATGAGATCAAAGGGACGTAACGCTCGTGGAATCTCGCGTTGAAAGGTATCACACTGAACGTGACAAAACGTGATCGATAACTGATGATCTCTCCCCTACTGTCTGTCAATGCCATATCACCAGACACAGAGTGCAGTTAAATACTAGGAACTATTTTTTCCCGATATCCATACACCCGTACTCAATCGAATCATGTAACATGGCCGCAATGTTTAAGTGGAATAACACTGTTTATTTGTTTGATAATGGATGAACAATTTGAGGAAATATATTTAAAAAATACTAAATGCAATGATAAGATATACGTTTTAAACTCAGATGACATAGAATATTTCAATGGTAATCAATGAATAATTTAAGGAAATATATTAAAAAATAAAAAATGCAATGATAAGTCTAAGATATACGTTTTAAACTGAGATGACATAGCATATTTCAATGGTAATCAATGAATAATTAAGGAAATATATTAAAAAATAAAAAATGCAATGATAAGTCTAAGATATACGTTTTAAACTGAGATGACATAGAATATTTCAATAATAATGGATAAACATTTCAAGGAAATCTATTTAAAAAATAAAAAATGCCATGATAAGATATACGTTTGAAAACTGAGATGACATCTAATATTTCAATGAAAAAAAACCTTTGAAGAAATGTCTTAAAAATATATAATTTATCCATTTAAATTAAAACGCTCTATTTCGAAATACATACAATCAAGACACTATATATAGTAGCTGTTAATGTTGGAAATATATAGATAAGCATCGTACCAGATAATGATGTGTGTTACATATATGTCTGTCTTCATAAATCCACCACTCACTCTTTTCGTGCGCTTTGAGACATGTCGCAACTTTATATTATTCTGTACAATTGTGCTTTACATAACATAGACTTGCTTTACAGTTGTAGGACGTACTAACAGATACGGTGCTGAATAATTCATTTGTCTTCTTGTAATCTCTTACCCGGATTAACTATGAATGTATGCGTCGTAGACAACATTAATGAAAGATGAACGTTACACAAGAACATTAAATATGCAATCTCTTCATAATTCTAAAGGAGACATAAACACCCACACGTTTTAAAATGAATTATTTGTTAGATTAAACTTTTAAAATTTAAATTAATCTAACTATTAATCTTATTATTGTATTATTTTAGACATGGATTGGAAACATTATAAAATATTTATAATATTAGCAATTTTGTTGGGAGCTGATTCATTTGAAAACAACGTCAACAATTTACACAATAATATTTTCAATACTAACACAATGAATTGCTACGAACAACAAGAGTCGCCAGAGTACAACACGAAGTCAGTTATACCAGTCACTAAACTATGACTCGGCTTAACCCTAGGTCATGAATCTGTCAATCAAAATGATTGATAGGTGTTGCTCCTCCCGCCGCAGCGCATGTGCAGACGAGGAATATTGACAGATATCTCACGGACCATACTGGGAGGCAAAACAAAATTGAAGCGGTGTAATTCTGAAAGAAACACAGAGTTGGTTTCTTGGTGTCGAATTCATCTGAAGATCGTCTTCTGTTTTCAAAAACAATGTTTCCCACTGTTGCAGCTCGCTGGATTCAGGATACGCCTGATCCTTTACGTGTGGGACCGGAACATTCGATAAAGATCTTGGGCGTAGTGACAGAAATATGGTTAAAAGTATTTCCACAAAGCCTATTTCAATCAATTTCCATCAACGACGTAAAATCATCAGGAATATAAACTACTGATCAACATCCTGGAATTGTTGTAATTTTGTTTTTACGATTACAAACACAAACACAAAATTGCCAGTTGATTACATTACGTGGATATTGCACCATGCTTTTCATCGGGATCATTTTCAAAGAAATCGGAAAACTAAATAGAAGTAATGCCCGTAATGTTTCCAAATATAATATTGTTATCTTTTAAAAAGAAATATTTGTGTCCAATGCTTCATGGAACAATATCCAGGTCATGACTCACAAGATCAAAGTTAACGGAATACGTGTAACTATAATATCTCAAAGAAGATGTTTCTTCCCTGAAAATTGAGCCAAGGACATTAAAAGTTTCGTAAAGTGACGTCATTACAACCGATCCATCATAGCCGTTTTGCTCGCCTTTGATCTTCCCCGCCATAACATTTCCGACAAAATACGATCCGTATTTCAAGCCTCTTTGATTGCTACTGGCAACCCTGATTTCTTCTGTGCATCTGCGAGACTCTGAGAGGCCGTGTAACCCCTGACCTACAACTACCATACGGAGTGATTCGCGACCACTGGTGCCATCAGTTTCGGGAACTATGGCAGCAAAACCAGATCATCTTCTACACTATATTGAGTATAACACCATGGCACGGTGTAGAATGCACTGCAGATCTACATCTATAAGTTTTAAAAACTGCGAATTCCTATGTTATATGGAAGGGTTCAAGCACTGGTAATTAGAATCACGCGTTTTTGTTACCCAACAACATATAGGCCTAGGTAATAAAACGTTATGGTAATAAAATAATATTAATATGAACGTGTTACCATAACGTTTCAGGAAGTTGGTCATTTAACAAAACCAAAACATACTAGTATACACGATATACCACTGCTTTGTCTACTGACTACAATGCAATACTGATGAAATAAATGTATATATATATATATATATATATATATATATGCTATCATTTGTTGAACCATTCTATTCAAATAAGCTTATAACTTTCTCAATAATTATCATTGATTTTTATGCATAGAATATGCATAATTACCATTTATATACGAGTTTATATGTTTGTCAAAATCACCCTGGACGCTTGCTCCAGAAGTAAGCGTTGGAGAATTAATTGAAAAACATATTTCTTTTAAGATCAAAAAGTTACTATTTATATACATGTGCACATGGATCTGTGTAGTATATGGAGAACATACTACGGCTGCTGGGTTTCACTGGTACGTTTCACTGTACAAGGTACTTGGTGCTAGCTGATGACAGGCAGCCAGATTCTCTCACGACATAGCTACGTCTCTATGATTGATTGATTGATGGCGTAGCCGTATGTTTCACAGAGAAGTATATTTGTCATGTAACGGCATCAGATGTCAATATGCCCATCGTGCTGGGTAGACTTGCACATCGATCTGGCATTTCTGTCATACACAGGTGAGGTAAATAAATGCCAGTATACATAGGAATGCAATAATATACACAAGGAAGTATGTATACTTGGTATTTTTCTACAATTTTATAGAAATGACATTGAAAGATAAAAAACCCACCTAAACACACCCATCGAAACCAATAACAACACACTCGCGCGCACGCACGCACACACACACACACACACACACACACAACAAAAACTAGACAATAAACAACTAATAATTGCATTATGTCCTTACAAAAGTAAGGATACATACAGATCTAAAGCATGCATTAGTTTGAAGTCCATGAAGAAAATTCAAGAAATGTATGAGTAATTAGTAAATACGAAAATACAAATATTATCGATAAATTAATTGCCGGAAAATATATATGTTTAAAATATAACTATGGAAGAATTAAAGACTTCGATATGAACGTATTATTCCTTTTATAACCCTTGTGGAGCTTCAATAAGGGAGAACACGCCTGAGGGCAGGAGGCATGGCCTAAAGTGGGAGGAGTTAGATAAGCCACGCCTTCTATTTACATAAACATTTCGCCGTAGAACAACGCCTTACAGTGATAAGGGAGAGAACTCCTGTTTAGACTGTAGTAATGATGATATAGGATTTGGCTTGCAGCAAAGTTGCATGTTTGCAGATCGAGCCTTGACTTAAGATTGGTTTTTGTTTGCAATTGCAAATTGAAACATTGAAATGAGAAAAAGATTTTGCGTGAAGTATGACCGAAATTGTACGTTCCAAATGAATAAACATGATCAGTATTCTTCGACCAGGAAATAATTGATTCGGTGATGTTCCAAGGCTTGCGAACGTTTTCAGTAAACTCTACAGCAGTAAAAACAAACATAGGGGTCAACTAAGTTAATTTTAATGCATAATTATTTTATTATTTGTACGTTAAGCAATGTGCATGTTAACATTAACACATCATTATGTCCCAATGCAAGTTGTTAACCAGAAATCTCGTCAATAAATTATATCAAACAATTACAAGACGTAAAGAGGAATACCATGTATTGCTAAGTAGGCCTACATGTACATGTATACAGAATCTAGATAACACGAACTATTACACTTGTATGATATACGTACTACCTGTATATGATTCCTTATAAGCTATTATGTAATACACTTGCACATCTGCTAGGATATTTATTATTCATACACTTGACGATATTGGACTTTCAACAGTGTAGTTGACTTCAATGTCTATATAATACATATCTGAATTTACCAAATGCCATTTAACCCATATACCACCAGACTCATAATATTAAAAAAATAATATATACAATGTACATGTATTTAAAACCAAACATAGCGGTGTGTAGTGTCGAATACTGGTCGCTGGGCTTTAGTACACTTGTGTCAGCTATTATTAGTATATATGTAAGTAAGTGGGGAATTATCCATTGTCCATACACCTGGGTACTTAATCAGGAATATTTACTAGAAACAATTAAGGGAGCCAACAAAATACACCTCGTGAAATTATTCATCAAAGTTCAAACTGTGAATATCAATTTCAATCGCGACAGCTCGTATGAAATGTCATTTAATATTCATGTCAGTAATTTTAGGAATAACGGGATGTTTTTTTCCCGCATTTAATCAGAAATGAACGAAATGTTAAATTCCCCAATACATGTATTCTAAAATATCATCTTGATCTTATTTGGTTGCTTGGTCTGATTAGATTCTACATACTCTCAATATTATCCATAGTACATTTATTGATTTATTTTGTCTGTTATAAATATACATTCATGTTAGTAATTTATATAGTTACAAAGTCAAATTAAGCGTCCAAAAGATTTATAAACATATTCATTTTGTTAAAGATGTATACTCAAGGTTTAACACAACAATGATTTGCCATGCAATTATGAGAAATTTCTAACAAAACCATGTTTTCACCAAAATATGCAAGTTGGTGTTGATCAATATAATTTGATCCATTATTGTAAGGATATAAAAAAATAGAATATCATAGGGATCCATGTTAACGGGGGTCCATATTACAGATGATTCATACTACGGGGGTCCATATTATGGAGATCCTGGTAGACAGCAGTCAAAGATCAAACCAAAAATGTTGCGATTTATGATGTAAATGTGTCAACGTTTGTGTTGGTATCATCCAACCGTGTCCAGCTGGGAACATAGAAGTTTACCATTGTTGCCTTCAAATGCACACAGTTCCAGCTGTGATTCTAACCTCGGCAGCAAAGACCAAATCGCAGTGGAAATACGACTCCAGAATCCCGACTGGTACACCACAAGGAGGCCAGAACGGGGGTTGAAAGTCGACTCCGGAATCCTGTATCTTACGATGCTGCATGTAAGCTCTGTTTACAAGGACACATGTGTAGTTTGTCCGTAGTTCAAACAATGTTTGCCAGTCGGGGCCCGGGACCGAGGTGCTAGATGATCACCATGTGCGTACCCTCAGGCCTTGCCCCCCTTTGTCACAGACCGTGTGTAATTAAGGCCCAAACCAATCCTGTCCCATTGACTATAGGGCGCCCATCCTGCGACCAGATTTCCCTTGCTTGAACTGGCGGAGAAAAAAAAACCTAGCAGGAATCGTTATCCAATTATCTTGGAGAACAAACTTCTCTGGGAGAGTTTCAGGAGTTTCTTTGAAGGCTTGCTTTATGAAAGGTCTTCCCCGCGTACTGGGATTCTCCACGACTCTCAGCCCTCAATCTGTGCTAGCTGTTCAGAGCCATGTGCCAGCCTATGCATCTCGCCAAGTAGAAAATTAGATAATGCTTAAATTGAATGAATGGACTGCTCCGGTCAGAGTAAACACGCCTGTCGGATCTTTAACCGCCAGGGCGGTGGGTTTGATTCCGTGTTTCCAAATCCGGACGCATCTCAAGCAATCGATGTCTGTGAATGGTACCTTTCTGCATTGCTATCAGGAATATCGCAGGTCGAAAAGTACGTTTGAAAAACAAAAGAGGATTATAAGTTGGCTTCAATTGTGATATATTAAATGGGAGGATGTATAACCCTTTGAAGTGTTCTGTTTTGAAATAAGAAATACCATGAACATGCGTTTGCACGTAGATGCTTCTCCGATATGCGGATCAGGTCCCATTGAAGTGTCTTATAAAGCTTTCACGAACGTCAAAGTTGATTATCGAATACATGACGAATGACGTATTAGGCAGTTACTGGTATTACTGTGCTTGGTCACACCGGGGAAATATTTATCACAATTTGCAATTATTGATGAACGATGAATGAAACTGACGGGTATGTGGAGCGATGAAAAAGACGTGGATCCAGAGCCGGTTTTCGGAGTTAACACGCCGGAAAATGGAGCATTACAAGCGTGGAGGCCTCGCCTCCTGTTGCATTACCGCGACTCGATCGCCGTGATTGTTATCAACCAGGGTGGAAATAACGAAGTTCTCCATGTGCAAATTCCATTTCCTTTGCCCGTGTGGGAGGAAGGAAGAAAGGAGGGCCTTGTAAACATGAACCAACGAGAGAAGAACAGAACGGAAAGATGGCGGCCGACATAGACGTCGGAAGTTATATAGAGTGCCTTTTACTTTCAATCCTTAGTTTCGTATTCCAGTGTTTCATTGTAACCTTGATTTATATATATATTAAACTGGGCCTATTATTTGATGACATCTATTACGTAAACATTTAATTATAGTTTCCAAATGTATTTATGTTTTATATACTTTATTTATTTATTGGGTGTTTGCTTATTATTTATTTAATATTATTATTATTATTAGTTTTATTATTATTTGTACTACTACTACTACTACTACTACTACTACTACTACTACTACTACTACTACTACTACTTTACTACCACTACTACTATAACTACTACTACTACTACTACTACTACTACTACTACTACTACTACTATTACTACTACTACTACTCATAATAACAACAACAATAATAATAATAATAATAATAATATTATTTGGTTTCCAATGCTACAATTCCTTATGTACAGTGGGAACGATGTCCAAGTAGCATACTTTACGTTGAGCTGGTTTATACTGTAAACAACAAGTGCAATTCGCGCTACGTTTGGTAAGCGCAGCTGTCTACATAATATTATCTACATAATTATACATGTTGTCTTGGTGACAAACATACGGAGAACAATATACAATATATCAATGATATTGGGACCCGTCAGTTCTGGATTTTTATCAGCAAATTTAAAGTGGCTATCCCCATAGGGGTTTGTAGCATATGTTCCGAGAGCGACCGGAACAGAGAGTTTGAATGGGGTTTTAACCCGGTAAGCCACAAAACAAATTACTATCCACCATAATTTCATTTTTCATGAGCTTTATTTTCTTCTATTCTGCTGGATAATTTAGCAAACATACAGCATTGTTATTTTAATATTGTTGCCTTAGTAGTTTAATTGTCTGTATCGTTTTATGGTTTGTTGAGAATAACGTTCAGTGGTCTTTATTGAAGCTCGCCTGTGCGCGACAGATTTGTATATTTCAAATCGATACGACACAACATAGCTGTAGCCTTTGACGGGAAAGTATATCAGTGAGCGCTACAATGTCACGGAGCCTAGGGCAAACTGTTTATCATATTCACAAAGAAAAACAAGTTAATATGGCATACACCACTGATGGAGAAGTACGGTAATTTATCATTAGAGGATTATAATAGAACAATTATGATACGTTTGGTTTTCATTCTGTACAAGAACCGTGGAGCAATGATCATTTGTTGTTTGATCAAAGATATTTGAACTTTAATTGAATTGAACACTCAGAATAAGATAGATGACAATTGATTTCGCTATGAGTTTGGTATAATATATCAAAGGAAATATCTGACTGGAATAGCTGAAATGTTCCTAATACATTCAATGCAATTAACATTTTATGACACTTAAGTAAATAAAAGATGCTTTATTAATATTGTACAAGCCATTGCAATTAATTGTAAAGACTTCTCATAAAATATAGCATGATGTATTTTTCTCGAAGTACATCGTTAGATTATATTACTCTGAACACGATTTGTATATGGGTTCATGTCAGTTTTACTGCATCCTCGAACATTACTACTGCTGCTGCTTCTGCTACTACTACTACTACTACTACTACTACTACTACTACTACTACTACTACTACTACTACTACTACTACTACTACTACTACGACTACTACTACTACTACTTCTACTACTACTACTACTACTACTACTACTACTACTACTACCACCACCACTTCTACTACTACTACTACTACTGATACTACTACTACTACTACTACCACTACTACTACTACTACTACTACTACTACTACTACTACTACTACAACACCACTTACTGTTGCTACTGCTCTATCTAGATATTTTCACTTTCAGTGATTTAAACCAACAACAAATGCTACAATTTGTTACTGATCTACATTCCTTGCACATGGATAGAAACAGAGTTGATGTGTGCGGTATGGCTACACTTATTGCACTCAGGTAATACGGTCACATTGCAGCAAATTACTCCGCCAATATCTACCATTGTGTCTGAGTTAACTCTTCCTGGAATCAGTTGGCATTCTCCCGTCCGGAGGCCATGTCGATCTCACACCACGTATTTTCTAAAGAAGATTTTGTCGAACCCCAGGGGGTTAGGGTTATTGGTATGGTCAGATTATCACTGGCTTCTTTAATGAGGGAAGGGCGCATTGTCAAAATTAACAAAATATAAAACACGGAATGGACTCCTACGACGAAATCCGACCGCATAATCAACTCCTCCCCGACCACAATAGCATCCCGTATGAACCAGGAACAATTATGAGCTTAACACTACGAGAATTCGTGAATTAAAATAAATGAAGCGTATTTCTCCGAGGGCAAAAGCATATTGCCTGACCCCAAAGTGTTAAAAGTGACACATAGGACAAATGAACGAAGTCCACGAACGAGGTGAGTTCGTATCCCGAGGGACTTTGCTTTTGACGTGAAAAGTTGACAGTTTTGCTAGTTGCTTTTTCTAGGATACTAATCACCTAATGACTTCTCTTCTATAGTCTTTCTTTTTTTATGTGTGTGTCAGCGACAATTCAGGATAGAACCTGAAGTAAATTAGCTTCATTAAACATGGTATTTCGAAAAACCCAGACACCAAAATGATCATCTAAAGTTCACTTTTCCTCCCCCAGTTTTACTATTTCAATTCTTTCTCCGAAATTGCTAGCAATAACACTAAACGGGAATCTTTGTAAATTCAAGTAATTCCTAATTGTCCACGTCTTGTTGTACAATATATAGAAAATGCTCGCGAGTTTGAACTCTTAGTGTATTTTTAGGTAAGCGTGATGCATGGTGATCTGATACATGTGTGTGTGCGTGTGTGTGTGTGTGTGTGTGTGTGTGTGTGTGTGTGTGTGTGTGTGATAGTGAGTGAGTGAGTGTGTGTACGTGAGTGTGTGAGTGTGAGATAGAGAGAGAAAGAGAGAAAGAGAAAGAGAGAGAGAGAGAGAGAGAGAGAGTGAGAGAGAGAGAGAGAGAGATAGAGAGAGAGTTAC
>JAVCKZ010109782.1:142-10377 GCA_034780755.1 Lepetodrilus elevatus | reverse complement strand
ATAAGTACATCACTAAATAACAACTTTTGGGTTGATAAATCAGACGTAATTAGTCTCAGATCGAAATTCGTTTGTCCAATTATACATGTTTATCAACTGTGATATTATGCCTTTAAATGCTATCCGATTCCTATACTATGTTAATGGCATGATGATGATGTTTAGTTCATGTACACCCCTACGGTATTATCACCTCTTATTGGTGGTCGGCGTGTGCTTCATGTCTAGATGGTTTAATGGATGGTCTGATGAAAATTGGTAGTGCTTAATAATAACTTGTTTATTGATCAAGTAAGAAATCAATAAATATATTTGAATTTATTCAATGCTTCATACAAACTTTATTATTATATCACTTTAGCATATTATCATTTCCTGAAAATTGATAAATGATGATGAATTCCAAGCTGAAAGATGTACAATATTTCACCTACTTTACAAACATGCATAGAAAATAGTTTGTAGAAATATGACATTCAGAATATGAGACTGCATTTTTCTTCATCCAACAACGACAATAAATAGGGTATTACACAACTTGCGGAGTGCACAATTTACAGTGCAGACTGCTATTTACAAAGCAAATTCATATTTACAGGTAAAATATTTTTAACAAATTAACAATCAAACATGCCTCCGTTCACATACAATTACTAAAACACTCACAGATGTAAAACACTACATACAGACTTTCAGCCATCACAATGTACAGCCTATAGTATACTACGGGCGTCTATGTGCATCAAACAGCCAGTGTGTTCACAGGTACCCACGCTCTCATTCATACGACTCTGGGTTTTATAATGTACATATACTTGGGTTTTTTGTTTGTTAGCATATAAACATTTCATAGCATTGCAAGATGCAACATTGTTTTCTGGAATTAAACATATTTTACCTGTTAGAAATTTTACATTTCATTGACAGATGTCATTTTGACATTTTCCTGTGGCAAGTAATATGTCTACATATTATATTTCAGCAGTACTAGAACCAAAGACGAAGATAAGAAAATGCGTATTTTAAGAATATTCTCTGGACAAGACCTGGGTTCTTGTAGAAATTATATCAGAGGAATATCTAACACTGATGATCATTCAGTTTGACAATATTGATTCAAGACAATGACTATGGTTGTGTTCTACCTCCTGACAGATTACAGGTATAGGCAATCCGTAAACTTTGGCAAATAAACATCACTTCAGTTGAAGGCTTTGTCACAGCTTTATGTTACATTTGCTGCTATCACAAATGTATTCTGATTGATTGGTGAAAGACGAGAGACAAGCGTTGTCTGCCACACTTCATCCGGTCGGTCGGTCGTGGAAGGACATCTGCTAGTTACAGACACCTCGTATTAACTGAGAATATTGCGGATCTCTTTGTGTATATGACAGAGGAAGTCGACATAGGAGGCACTTCCGCTGATGCCCTTGTCCTCCACCAGGAAGTGATTGAACCACGGCTCCAGCTTGTCGCGTTGACGTACGATGGTCAGCTGGAAGGAAGAGATTTACATTAATAGATCAGCCCCCACTATACAAGACTACATTGGTACACTCAGCAACATAGAAGAAGAGATAAGTACAGTGCTATAGAGATAAGTATCAAGCAAGTTTCTAGCCCTAGTACAGAATGTATAAACCAGTTAGTGATGGCATTTGTGCTAATGGCCTGGAGTGATTGAGTGAGTGAATTATTGTTTTACGCCACAGCGGGAATCTTTCACCCGTATGTAATAAGAAGGAGAATTAATTATTGCATAATGACTGACTGACTGGGCCTACAGTGTAAATGTTTTAGAAAACATACCTTGAGGAATCGGCTCCTCTTGTTTCTAGTTTTGTCTGTAAGCTCACAAATCCGTCGGGACACTGGGTTATCCAAGGCCAGCAACTGACACTGCAAGTAAATTATCCACATCAGTATAGTTCATCTTAAAAAGGAAACATTTCAATTTCTGTGGTTTTTTTACACCTGCAAGCACTTTCTGGTACTGACAAACCAAGGATGACAACTGCTGTGCGGAAATTTCATTCTATTGTGACAGTGTGAGAAAGACAACTTCCTAGGCCACTGGTGTCAAACTCAGCTAATCTTTTCTTTCTTTTGAGTTGGGGTTTAAAGTCGATTTCTATAATCTTTCACTAATATCACAACTTGTCAGTTTAGGGCAGGAGGAAACCTGCAACATTCATAGCGCTGAAAGTTGCAGTAAACCTGCTAGCAACAGCTGATACTGACAAGACCAAGGATGATCTGCATTGCCACTCTACAGACAGTGCATCCTAGCAAAATTGCTTCAGAAAGGTAACTTTCGCGAACATTGATGCCGGGCCCCCGGGGCTGGATTTGAACCTGGAACCCGTGGCTCCGAAGTCCAACGTTCTACCACCCACCGTCTCTGCTATATAAACATGGAATGGCTCGTACCTTATCAATATCAATTTGGGCAGCACTTTGAACACCGAATATCTTCTGGACCCAGTCGGGTTCAGCATTGTGACCGATCCACAAAAACATGGACAGTCCATTCTCTGAAACAACAAACAGTATTGCTATTAGCACAACCAAAGCATTCATTGACAATAAAACGACTAGCATAGCAAAAGAATGGCTGGAAACTTGTGTAGATCCTCAATCAGGAACAAAGGACTAAAGACTTGCACTACAAGACGTATATTAAGTTCCTCCCAGACACGTACCAAGCAGATAAATTCCAGAGTCAGTCAGTCTTTCCTGAGAACAGCGAACAGATGCAGGATCGTCCGTAGAGTCGAGATCCATGTCATGCTGAAACAACAACGTTACACAAAATAATAAATTGCAACAAATTAGCAAAGACAAAGATATATTTAGAATATGTTATGTGCAAATAATCTGGGCAACAAAAACGTACCAATATTTATACTTAACATTATAGTTTGGCATGAAATGCATTGACACCCTTATTTCGTAGTATTGGCAATGTTAACCCCATAGAGCCAAGGAATACTTACAAGAGGCATGAGTCTGGGGTAGAAGAACACATTTGAAGCTATGACGTCCATTGCATTGATTAGATGTATCAAGTAGCTGCGGTCATCTGTGGATATCTCAGAACCTGCAATAGACATCAGACTTGTTGAACACATTCTTATTGCCAAAGACGGCCAGGATGTACGCCAGAATGAGTGAACAAGTCGGCTATTCTTTTATGTCAATGGGAGGAGTAATTCAGAGCAAAATGTCTATAGATATATTCCTGCAAATTGAGGAAATGGGTCTGTTATTACTACCCTAAGGAGGGGTGAAGCCTGAGATAAGTGACGTTGTTGTGACGTACCTCCCTGGACGCCGTCGTTCTTCAGGACACAGTTGGCGTAGAGCGGCAGCAGTTTCATGCACTCGGGCAGAATGAGTTGACCGGCGGACGAGGGACTCGCGCAGTTCTTCCTGTAGCACGCCAGGATCTGAGCCACCTCGTTCATCACATACTCCCGCACCTGCTTCGGGTTTGAGTTCAAAGTGCTCCGGATGCCTGGATATCAACATTGAGAACACGTCAACAAGTTTGTTTACAGTGAGCAAGTAATATAGTTTAACGTCGTAGTTACATTCATGTAATATTTACAGCTAAATGAAGGTAATACAAATGTATTGAGAATGAACAACTGGAGAACACAGGGACCACTCACAGTGCTTGGCCAGATAGTTGACTAGGACGTCCAGCTCACAGCTACGGAAGAGGTCGGCCATTTGCGTACAGCAGTTGAAGGCCAGATTGTGCACACGCAGTCGACGCTGACCAGTGATAGTAGTATACAGCAACGCCACCTGCAGGGAAAAAAGTAACCAATTACATATTTCATAATATTTTCTTACCTTTAAGATCTATTTTGTGTGAATATGGCGACGTCTATGAGCGCTGCCATTTTGAAAGTGCCACGCGATACTCTGAGCGCAGATCTAACGCAAATTTTGGTGCACATGAGCGCTCGCATTTGTGTCGCGTCTATAAACGCTGACGCAAGCGTGACGCAGACACCCATTTGCGCCAGGCTTTAGTTATGTATACAATAGTGACACCCAGACAGAGTACAGGATTTGTTCAGAGATACTAAGGCTTGTGTACAGAGAGATGACAACAGCATGTGTTCCATACCTGGAGATACGCTCCCTCAGCCTCGTTCAGCTTGTCGTCGTGTTTTATCTCCACAGCAATAGACTGATCACAGTCCACAGAGGCAAGCTCCACATCAGTGGTGTTAGACATGTAGAAGTTGCCGTAGAAATCCACTGGTCGAATACCTGCAACACCGCATCACAACATACTGTAGGTATATAGATATACGTCATTATGCAGGCACTCTACAAAAATGTTACAAATTTCTACAATTTTACATACGATCAGTGCCACTCACCTTGACTGGTTCGCACACGGAGGATGCCGTCAAATCCAATCGGTCGCATGACGTTACGTCGGAGGTCCTCGATAAAACGTTCTCCATCGATATCAGCCTGGAAATGTACTCAAATGTTACTTCCATCATGTCAGCATGGTTATGTAGTCCTAAGTTCGTACCTTCTAATTCTATCTATATATATCAGTCTGTGAGGTGAACATTCTCAAGTTAATATCTTTCACTGCCTACACTGGTTTGCTTTACATAGCCTGAAGTAACCTCCTTCCTGCTGCGGGCAACTGGAGAAGCCCATAGATCAACTGTGATACATCCAGCTGGGACGTGCTTAACATGATAACATTAGCAAATCAGAAACTGAGGATCGACGGCAAACACGTCTGTACAGATAGGGCGAGTGAATTATTGTTTTAGGTCACAACAGGAATCTTCACCCAGACGTGATGAAGTGTAGTGTACAGACAGAACTGCCCTGTATGTTGCATGTACCTGGAAGTAGCTGTACTTGTACATATTGCCCGCAGTAAGACGGCAAACTTCGCCCATGGATGCGATGTCGGTGTAGGAGTTGGGGAAGAGGAAGAGGTCGACACTGCAGCCAGCTGCCACACATTCCTGGCCCAGCTTGGTGTAGAAGTTGCTGGACGGTGTCAAGATTGTCTGCAGATCAAATACAGCAGAATTAAAATAAAACCTCAGCAACATGACGTTCAGATTGAACAATATAGTCGAGCAGTAAATAAGAGTTCAATTATTGATAAACATCACAAACAAAATAATTAACAAATGCCCCAAGTTTAATTTGGCTAGCTGGAAAATTCTTGATATTAAGATGCATAAATATTAAATAACTACTTAAATAAATTCAATGATGGTACTGAAGAGAAAACATAACTACCTTTTCCTTCTCAGTTGCTAGGAGCTTTCTATCGTCTCTGTTCTTCAGTTTCCCTGGCGCCTCTGCTATGGGTAGAGTTGTGTGGAAGATGTAAAGTTTTCCGGGTCGGTCTGCAGAGCGGAGGGCATCAAGGCCGGCCTGCACCACGGGCGCAAACACCGTCTCCGTCTCCTTGGATTCCGCAAATAACACTGGGATCTGAGCCAGGAGGCTGGGAACAGAAAACAAACAGATCCAATACTTATCCAATACTTTGTCTGCTGAAAATCAGCTTTAAATGTGCTTTCTTTATGTATGTTAATTTTTGACAGATGATATACAGGGATATCTTAATTTAAGATGGGAGAACTGGTTGCATTGCTCACCTCTCTATGACAGCCTCGGACTCTGACAACTTGACTAGAAATCCATCTAATAACGGCACAAACATGTCATCTACATCGGACACGACCATCATCTGAGGCTGAGCCAGCGCACTCTGAAAAATTATCATAGCACTGGGATGGGTATTGTTTTATGTCATAGCGGGAATATTTCACTCATGGGTAGAAACATAAAAAATGTTTAAAGTAGTACTAGTAATTAATAACCACATAACTATAAATTATGTAGGTTGTCCACTCGACATACAGACTGATGTGATTTATTATTATTCCACTGTAGTGTATACCAAGTTCTATGCATAGCACAACAGATTTACGAAACTTCGAAACTATCAAAACAAAGTTGGACCAAGCTGGACCATAGCACGTTTCCTACATTATTAACATGTATAATTTCAAATCATACCTTGACATTATAGAAGTGCAGTTCCTTGTGGTACGTGACGAACCCTACACGAATTTCTGATTCGTCCATACCAGTCTCTCTGCAAGCAAACGTAAATAAAACTGAGGAAACTTTACCAAACATGTTTTCACTAAAAAGAACTCTCTGAAAACAAAGATTTGAAATAAAAGATGACTTGCAAATACATACTTCAAATTCCAACAAAATAGTTAAACAATATTTCAGGATCAAGCAAAGACTGAGATGTTAAGCACAACTGGTTACAGAAGTACTGTGGTGCGTTCAAAGTGACATGCAAGTGGCTTACTAAACTAGCGTGGTATGAACCATACATGGGACAGGAAATCAGTTTAGCTCAGCGGTTGATTGAATGCACCCCTGGTTAGCGACATGTAAAAACAGCGAGGTGTTGTACTGACTTTGGCAGGTTGGCGAGGACTTCGTCCTTGAGGTTGTCACAGATCAGCTGCACCAGGCCACTCTTCACGCTGTTGTACGACACGTCGATCATGAAGATGAACGCTGGCTCATTGGGCATCACACCATTCTGAACAGAGAGAGGACCACGTATCAATACTATACAATGCAACACTTGACTGATATGTATATCCAGTATGTGCCATTGCATAGTATTAAAATGTGTTCACTATTACAGGTGTATTAAAATAGTATTCCTCTTGGAAAACATGCCACAAACAGTTAGTCATTCATGAGTGTCTGGCCATATTTGTTTCAATCCCTAGGGTGACATCGCATGATGAAATTAGCCAATGAGGGTATTTGTATCATCATTGGGTTGGTCTAATGATTGACATGAATATGCTCCTAGTGTTTTCGTGTTAGTGTCAATAAGACAGCAAAATTTGTGATGCAGCTAAATTTGCCTTACTCGCTATAATACAGCCTCCCCTCTTCACCTGATAATTTGAACCATAAATATTTATTGTATAACTGACCTTGCAATAATCTTTAGTAGCGACTAATTCGTACGAGCCGAGACACAGCTCTGGCCTACTGTAGCAGTCGACTCGCCTCCCGGTGTGATCCAGATGTGCAAAATACTCTGATGGCACTGAAAACACATTAGATTGTAAAATACAACATTTGATTGATTATAATATCAAGATTAACATTATTGCTGACTTGCACAAACATAAAGATCTCATCGGAGGAAAACTATCTGAAACATTGTCAAAAGTTTTACCAAATTATATCAATAACATAATTCATATTATTCTAGTATTAACCCTCTCCATGCTGAAGGCAATCAGATATGCCCAGTGTCTGTCTAATCCAGCATTGAGAGGGTTAATAGAATATTGTAAAGATGAAAATCTTACCATCAGTGGCTGCCCCACAGTAGACACACTGGAAGCGCCGACCGCCGTCAATAAACTGCATAAACGGACTGATGTATGCCTTGCAGCGTTTGCACCTCACTGGCCCTATCTCTCCCAGATCTACAAGGGGCGGGCTTTGCTGAAAGACAACCAATTAAAATATAATGCAAATGCAAGAAAATGTTAAAATTCATTCAGATGGCATAGTACTTGAAATTACAACAGGGTTGGTTCTGTATGTAGTAACTCACCTCATTTTCTGGTATATTGGCGAACGGCGTTACAGCAAGTGCAAATGGTATATGGGAGGACTTCAGCATGTCGGACGTGCAGGGGATGTTGTACATGGTGGATCGGAGGAACCGTGGATTACTGTTACCTGCAGGAAAACTGAACAATTAGAACCTGTCTACAAACAACAGGTTTTCCTTAGAGTAAATCTAGAATAATTATTAAACGACTATTCACTGGGTCGAGGCCAGGGCAATAAACAAGGGGGATAACTGTGTATGATACAGACTGGTACACCACTCACTGTATATTGTATGTATTACATTATTTGGTTCTTTGAAAGTTTGAAGAAATACTGTATTTGTACCTTGATCTTGTACTGAAAATTCTGTTGTAACCAAAGGTGGGACAGTTCCTTTTGCATTTGTTTGGAACAAACCACTTCGGTTTCTGCGATCATCCTCAATCACTTGAATCTGGAATATTTACAGGATGGTAAAATTAGCAATACACATAATAAGTATTTTTATATTTTTTTTTACTTCTATATACATTAATTTGCAGATTAAATTATCTAGAAAAGAATTCAAACTTAACACACAGGTCAGATTGAAGTGCTACTGAGGAAGATTTTGTGGACGGTTACAAAATTGTATTAAGTGGACACACTGACAGGACTACTCACTGGACTGGGCATCTGGTCGGGGTCCAGCTTGCGCGGCTGCTGTGGTTGTATCTGAGGTCGCTGGTACTGCTGTCCTCCGAACCCCTGAGGTCCAGCCGGTGGACCTCCAGGAAATTGACCCCCAGGCCCTGGTTGACCTCCTGGTTGAGGCATCCCCGGTCCTGTGGGAGGTGCACCAAACCCACTAGGGGGACCTGGGGGAGGGAAGCCACCCGGTCCTGGGGGTTGAGAGAAGTCTGATTGCGCTGCAGGTCCTGGCGGCATACCCACTCCCATACTGGGCTGTCCGTAGCTCGTGGGTTGGGAGCTGGTAGGAGGAAAGCCCTGGTATCCCTGACCTCCTGGTGGGCTGCTGGGAGGGCCCATACTAGGAGGCTGACCCATACTAGGAGGCTGACCCATGCTAGTAGGTGGCTGGCCTATAGGAGGCTGACCCATAGGAGGCTGACCCATAGGAGGCTGACCCATACTAGGCTGGGCCATAGGAGGCTGACCCATACTAGGCTGGGCCATAGGAGGCTGAGCTCCATACTGAGGCTGAGATGTGTTTGTTTGTGGAGTGCCCATGCTAGAAGGAGGTCCAAAGTTTGATTGAGGCGGCGCCATGCTAGTGGGAGGAGCTCCGTATCCAGCCTGCTGGTGTCCAACACTGGTGGGAGGTGACCCAGCGTTGTGAGGAGGACCCATACTGTTAGGTGGCTGGCCTCCCATGGACTGTGGTGGGGGAGGCCCTTTCACTGGAGGTGGGGCAGCACCACTCTGCGGGAAACCACCTGAACCACCCTAAAACACATGTACACAATACTTAAAAACATATCAAATTGGCAACAAAAACATACCTAGCCCACAATGAAAAACGTGTGTTACACTATTCAAATTGATGAATTAGTGTTTTACACTGCAGCAGAATATTTCACCCATATGCAAATGCACTAATATTGCAGAATGACAGGTTTAAAATGGCCCTGTACCCTAACAAAAGCATAGATACAGAAATGCCAAAACATTCAAGGTATGATCCACAGGAAGAACTACTGCAAGTGCAGACACTTACCATAGGTGGAGCCGGGCCCCTGGGGTCAATCTTCATGCCGCCAAACTGACTTGTGGGTGGTGCGGGACCGCCCATGCTGTTGGACGGCGGAGGTCCCCTCATCATGGGGGGCTGGGGTCCACCAGACGGGGGTGGGGCTCCCATTGCAGGCCTAGGTGGAATGGAAGAAGGTTAATGGAAACCCCAACACTACACACAAACTGAATCAGTTACAATAGTTTTTCTAAATGTTAAGTGATGTTAATCATATAGTTTTGTGGTAACCTAGAAAACCAATTCTAGGTTTATGACTGAATATCTTCACGAATAAAAATGTACAGGGACTAAAATGTATTAAAATCTTCTGGTAGAGGTTAGGCAACTACTGTGTGACAGAAATATTTGAAAAAGATGTCTTGTTAACAGAACGTTCTGCATCGCATTTGACAAAATGAGGAAAACACAATTTAAAAAATGTACATCAAATAAGATGAAACGAAGAAGTGTAACTCACGGCTGTACAGCAAATCTGACATCTCCTTGTGGACCGTTCTGTGTGGGGCCATTCTGAGCCTGTCTGGGGCCTGCCATGGGTGGCGGCATCTGCTTCATCACCTGGGGCTGTGGGGGCTGTGGAGGCTGTGGTCCTGCTCCAAACTGCCCTGATACAGTCAACATTACCATCATTACACATCCATACAATACTTAGTCAACATTACCATCATTACACATCCATACAACACTTAGTCAACATTACCATCATTACACATCCATACAATACTTAGTCAACATTACCATCATTACACATCCATACAATACTTAGTCAACATTACCATCATTACACATCCATACAATA
>JAVCKZ010109771.1:0-10377 GCA_034780755.1 Lepetodrilus elevatus | reverse complement strand
AATCCTAGATACTCTCAGGTTATGTCACCCATCAGACTACTCGCCGAGCCCGATGCTGCTTAACTTGCAACCTGAGTGGTCCACCAAGCAATGCACGGGACCATGCGTCTCACTATATAATAATTATAAGCATATTATTGAGGGAAAAAATGATAACAATCATTACAGCTCACCGGGAGAAACCTGAGACAAACATTTCCAAAGTAGACTGGCAGATGTTGGTGGTGAATGGGATTGTTGAGATCCTGGATTCCTTCGTAGTAGAATTTCTCCGGGTATTTCTGGAGCAATGTTAGATCACAGCATGATTAGCAGGGGTGTAACAATGGATCTAACTATCGATAGATCGCGATAGTGAGTGGTCCGATAGCAATACATCAATAGTAATTTGAACTCAGGCCTCAAAGTTAGAATTATTTTCAAGGAGCCATTTGGCTCCTGCACAGCCAGAAACAATTAAAATACGTGAAATATTGGTTGCCAAATGCAAAATTAGGTCGCCATGGCTCACAAATTAGTCACTAAATTGAGGCCTGTGAACTATTGATTATTTTCATCGATAGTACCATAAACTATCGATAGTTTCGATAGAGTACTATTATTAAACACTAAAACCAAATTAGTTGAAAAACCTCTAGCAGAGGAATTTCACAAAGTGTAATGAAAATTGGCTTTAGAGAAGTGTTTGTTTAACAAGATTTTGATTTTGGAATGAAATCAAATGATACCAACATACTATTGTCTTGCATTTTATTAATTAAATACCAGTTATATGTACCGTACATTAGCCACTACATTACAAATAATTAGACATCTTTAAAATAATTATTGTAAAAACAATCGCAATAGTAGCTCAACTATCGCAATACTATTGCAATAGTAGAATTGGTCTCAATAGTCACCCCTAATAATTAGACATTTAAGACAAGAGACAATTAAGTGAGTGAATATGGAGTTTAACGTCGCTGCGGGAATCTTTCACCCATTTCCGACGATAAGACAAAAGACAAGAAAACAAGCATGAAAGATCATGCTAATATGGTAGAGTAAAGTTATAAGTGGAAATATAGAACACTGATGAAGAGTTTCAGACTGATTTACCTTGTGGAATGCCATGTGCTTTTCATGCCAATTTCCTTGTTGCCAGTGTTCAGGCGTGTTCTGAAAACGCAAACCAGATAATTAAAATGTCACATTTTGCAGGGAGTGTCTTGCATTATAAATACCTACTATTATTAGTAGTACAGTGCTCCCTCGATATAACGCCACGGATTCGGATACAACGCAGGGTCCAACGTGGACCACATTTAAAAAATTATAAAATTAAAATATTTCTTTTGTCTCCAATTATATTCGTTGATATAACGCGGGTATTATAACGTGGGTGGCATGTCATGGACCCCCAACTTCAGCGTTATATCGAGGGAGCACTGTAACAGGACCCCTAGAATGTTCTTGCATTTGATATGATTCTGAAGTTAATATATTTCTTCAAGATTGTCCATGTCTTTGGTAGTAAGCATGGATGGTTCTCGGACATTATTATGCAAACGCTTTTAAAAAGTAATTTCTTGTTAAATCTTTTATACTCGTTCTAAACTATTTGAAGATTACAGGGGATATTAAAATAATAATTAAATAGATAATGTTATCAGGAAAAGAAAACATGAAACCAAGATAGGAATGGATTCCAACTGATACCAATGCGTTAGATATTAATCAATAAATGATTAGAGATTGGACACTAAAAATATATTATTTTTAATTTACATAATTTTTCTTAAATACAGTATGATTTCTGAAAGCATTTCAGTTATCTAAAAAGAAAGTGATTTTTTTTTTAATAACATAGATGCTTTATTAAATCTTGCCTTGCTGAAAGCAACTGGACCTGCCCTAAAGAGCAGTGCCTGTGTACTCTAGCAACTAGAGGGTTAATTCATACTCAATGCTCCTGTGTCTACAGAGATTCAATTCAACGAGAGCCATTTACCCAACTGATGGAATGCAAGATTTTACTTAACAATATTGGGAAAAGAAATCCTGGGAGGCATGTGCTATTTGCATATTCCAATATTGTTATGCCACTGCAATATCTCACCCTGGTGTGTAATAAAGACCGACAGGCTATGTCAGAATTTCAACTTACATTTCAATTTTTCTTCGACATTTCCCCGAGATGTCACTGACAGAGCTTGGAGGAACTCGTGGAATTCTATGTAACCATCCTGTAAAATAAATAATGCCATGTAACGATCCTGTAACATAAGCAGTGCCATGTAACCATACTGTAACCTAGTCATATAATCAACCTGTAACATAAATACAATAGTGCCATGTACTAGTATATAACCATAATGTAACACAAATAGTGCGAGTACGATAACAAATAGTGTTGAGTACAATGTAACCATGCTGTAAGATAAATAGTGCCAAGTACAATGTAACATGGTTATAAATTCTTACTCGCCCGGCAGCCCGATCTATTTCTCCTAATGTTAAAGGTATCCTACGGGCTAGTAGAAATTTCATGTTTTGTTATTTATATCATTATTCGGGCGAGTATGTTTTAAAGTTAAGTTCTAACCCTGATGTAACCATGAGTGTCAAGTAAAACCAGCCTGGTTACCAACTGTTTTTATGAAATAATCGATGAAACCACTATAACTATCAAAATATTCTTACTACAAAATAAAATATGGTAAACATAAATCATCTCATTTGGATGGCATATATAATTATTCAAGCTTTCTTTAAACAATTTATTTATTTGCAAACAATACCATGTACGAGATAAAATTTCTAATATAACAATCTTTAAAAGATAATATTTTATAGTTCACCAATCACCATACGACATTTATTTCAATGTAATCGTCCAGTAAACTCCCATAAACAATTTCATGTATTCACATAGCAGGGGAAACAATTCACTGGAGTTATTCTGTAACATAGATAACTCAGTCCATACACCCTATACATGTCTACATAACATGCGATAACACTCAAACAGGACGGAAATAAGACAGAAAATATCTACAATTTTACGAGACTTATCTAAATTTAGTTTTATCGAATGATAAATTGGAAACTGAAGTGCGTAAGGTGTAGGCAAAGATTGCACTTTCTAAAATGACACACAGATGCCAGAGCACCCACTGTGTAGTTTGTGCACTTCCAGCACTACACGTCTGATAACAGGAAAGTAGACATACCTGATATATCCGACATACCTGATATGCAAGCAATGTCTGCCACATGCTGGGCCACAGCTTTATTATTAAAAGGGTAAGATAATCTCTGTATGCAATATTACACATTTCTATTCATTTTTTTTCCTCATTTTTTATATAAGTGAAATAATTTCGAAAGCGGCTCTTGACTCCAATTAGAAAAATAATTTTACAATAATAGAGAGGTTTCGCAAACCCACCGTTACGGTTACCATTACAGTTAAGCTATTGGTATCCGTAATGGAAATGGTATTCGTGAAATTTGTTTCGCAAATATTTACGAGTAGGTAAACAATCCAAGATGGCGTAGCTAGACGTACGGTTTGACATGCAACTTTTGACCAACAACTAAACATGTTTATCGTTATGCTAGCACCCAATTAAAGCTGTGAGTATTAGCTACAGTGCATATACTACAATATAAATGCAAACAAATGTGGGAAAAAAACGGTAAATCACTTATGTGTATCACGCTTAATATCCGTAAAACACGAGTAGCTAAACGTCAGACGAAACCTCTGACGTCACTGACTACGCACAAGCTGATGACGTATCCGTATCCGTTATGGTAATCGTAGTGTTGCAAAACCTCTCTAATTACAGTTTCATGCAGGATGATCTTGGGTTTTGAATATTGGTTTTGAATGTGACGTACAAATCCCATAAAATGAAAACTTTCACTCACCTTATTTTCATCAAAAACATTAAACACAAAAGATGCAAATTTGCTGGGGTCTCCACATGGAAAGAACTGTTGGTATATCTTGGTAAAGCCCTGCAAATAGAAAGAGATAGGGTGAATAGAGTGCATAGTACATATACAATACACTGCTCTAGTTTGGTCATCTCTGTGATGGAATTACTTCCAATGCTAAAATTCATTCAAATGTTATTTATAATAGTAGTAATAATAATGATAATATAGTTTATGTCACACATTGTTCTCACCCAAATACTCCTATTTAATAGTAATAATAATAATAATAATATACTAGTATAAC
This sequence comes from Lepetodrilus elevatus, assembly GCA_034780755.1. Lineage (NCBI taxonomy): Eukaryota > Metazoa > Mollusca > Gastropoda > Lepetellida > Lepetodrilidae > Lepetodrilus > Lepetodrilus elevatus. Next base: position 6,143 of record JAVCKZ010109771.1, on the reverse strand, counting down.
AACTAGGCCCCACTACTACTACTACTACTACCAATAATAATAATATAGTAACAATAATAATAATAAGAAGAAAAATAGGGAATAACAATATATAGTAGTAGTAATAATAATAATAATAATAATAATAATAATATACTACTACTACTAATAATAATAATAATAATAAAATTTAAAGAACAGGGCTCAACAGTAAGGATTGTCCGCCTGCCCAGGACAGGTATTATCCACAGGCGGACAAGTGAAATATCCTAGATTAAAATCCCTTTTCACAGTAGTTACATGTCCGACAGGACACAGGGACAGGTTCCACAAAAAGTTAATATAGAGCCCTGAGTTTAATATCATGAATAAGTTGACTTACTTTGTTTCACCAACGCTAAGAGATGCATCTCCTCCTCCAGATTTCGTTGGTATATCTACAAATAAACAAATTAATTACTTTTAAGCAGTGTATAAAACTCCAGCAATTTCACTGCCAGACAAGATATGTAAAAGATGACAGTGGATTCAAACACAGTGATGTCTTTTCTTTCTACGGAGTTCCAGTTGGATTAATGACATGTGCTTTTTGAGGAGATTTTTTAGATTTGGTGTGGTGTTCTCTCCCGTAGAGGTTGGCTGCGCATTTTGCTACATTAGCGGCTATGGGACGAGTATGGCCGGTGAAGTGAGTACAGCTCAGCATAATCACTGCCCGGCGATAAATAGGGCCAAGAGCTGCCCTGTGACTCCTACCTGCCAGATGGGGTCGCGCTCCTCTGGGAACATCTCGAAGTATTTCAGACCCAGCTGCAGTGGCGGTACACTCCTGATGCGGAGGTTAGTCCAGCACTTGATGAAGTGCAGCACGCTCTCAAACGTGTACAGAGCCAGGCGGTCGTTGCCATAGTTGGACAGGTGCGTCATGAAAATATTCACCTGCCACAGAAAACGATAATAAATAATTAAGTTTTATAATATTTTTAGTTTGGTCAACATTACGTTTTAAGTATGTTTTTCTCCCTCTACCTGCTAGTGGCCATCTCAGAATCCCTGTAACATAGTTAGAGGGTGAGCGAGTGATTATGGAGTTGAACATCGCTGTCAGACCATAATGTAAAATCAAAGCTCATTGGTAGAACTCAGGATTTGAGTACTTCTAACATCAATATGTCAATATCAATACTGCAGGATGAAATGCAATGCAGCTTCCAGCTCACCGGATTGTACAGAAATATCTGGAAGAGTTCTCCCCCTTGAATGCTCTTGTCTAGTTCTTCTCGCCCACCATTGTAGTCATTCATAAACACGGTGTGTGTGAACAGCCCACACATCTGGCGAGGTAGCACCTGCAATACAAACATTACATAAAACAACAAAAATAAATAATACTGGAATAAACCATTAAGAATTTATTTTATTTTATTATTATTCATTCTAATATGAGTAATGTCAGCGCTATTGAGTAGCTAGTTTAGATGCTAAGTACTATATAAATTACTTATTATTATATTAAGGTTATAAAGAACACAAATTGGCAGACAGTGCCAGGTACTGACCATGATGCCTCTGTAGATGAAGCCGCGACGTCGCCAGTACGGGTACAGTCGTGGGTACTCCTCGGTACTGGTCACCTTGATGTCCCACACATCGTGCCACGCGTGGTACAGCGCCTCGTGGACCGGGTACACGCCCGAGTGGTGCGGCGCCACTGCATACTGGCTGCTCACGGGGATGTTGTTCTCCTGGAGGGGAGGGAAGGCATTGGTTACGTTGTGAACATTCAGTAGACACAAACCTAAACTTCCTTTAAATGTACGTCAAACCTTGCCATGCGGAAAACAAGCAAAAATCGCATTATGTCCGAACATTGGCTTTTCTTCCACGTACATGATTTCATGATAGCATCTATCTATACCTGTAGACAATAGTGTCATCTACATAATGCTTGATTTTCTAAGATAAGCTTGTCGGACACGTTCCAAGTATTTGAAACATATAGTCAATGCACTACAATTACAGACCGACTGTGACTATATTCATGTGTATATTTCTGACTGATAGATGTACGAAATAAGTATCACAAATACTGACATTTAGGTGCCAATGTCGCACTGTAGAAATTAGAATAAACCCTGTAAACTTGGCCTACATATAAGCATGTACAGCAATATCGTATTTAGCGAATGACAGTATACCTTGGCAAATTGGTAGTTCATTAGCATAGAGCGTGCTATAAAGTCCTGGTCAAACTTGTGAGCCTGTTCATGTCTCCACATGTGGCCAAACCACAGAAACCTATTTCTCATCTCTGGAAATAAACAAAATTTAAAACTGAAATTGAAATTTGATAAGTGTAGGTCAAAGTAGGCTTACTTCAAAATTAGAGGCTTCATAATATACTAATAGTGAATATTATTGGGATACTCAATTATTGCATTACAGTGACTACTAGTGAATGGGTGAATATTATTATTTCATGTCACAGTGGGAATATTCGCGACTACAATGCGAGACTCGGAGTGCACTGCAGTGACTACTAACCTAGAAGTTTCTTGTCTCCCAGATCTTCTTCGTCGGTTCCATGCATATAATACTTGCCAGAGAAGCCCAGATTGAAGTGAAAGCCATCGATCTCCTTCTGTAGCCGGTCCTGAGCGGCAGCTAGTGCCTGACATCAACAAAATAGTTAACATAAGTCAGAAATATCCCTGTGTGAACTCATGTTGATATGAGCTAATTGTATAATACAATTAAGCATATTGATAAATTTTAATGGATAAATAATACTTTTTAATAGCAGACTGAGAATACAATGTTAACAAGGGTTTCTACAAGTGTATACTACTTAGACCTTGCATATATAATGTACTAATTGGGACAGGCTATTTTTGTTCGTTATATGCGAAGTCCCTTATACGCATGTAGCGTAATTAGCGTTATACGAGACTAGAACTCCAGATTAAGTATGTTAACTTATAGGCGAGTATCCGGTTTATGCGAGGCCATTATTATGCGAGGTCTACTGTATGTGACACATTAGTTGAACTTCAGACATACCACAACATCTTCCACCTTCATTCTGATTCCTTCCTTCCCAACGAAGATGTCGTCAATATCAATCTGCAGATACCTGTCCAAACCCATGCTCAACTTGCCGTGGGAAATGAACGACAAACTGTCAATCATCATGAGGTGATGCAGCCAAAACTTCAGTCCGTACCCAAAGAGAACTCTGCGGATTCCGTCGTACAACCCAGCGTCGTATATCACAGGCACCACGCTGGTGCCCGTCCTGGGCGTGTCCTCGTCGCCGTCCGTGGAGAGATTGGCGAAGGCGAGGGGCTTGTACGTGGTGTGGTTCATGTGGAAGACGGCCCAGTAGTCGGTGTTGAGGCTGCCACGGAGCACCTCCCCAGGCTTGGTGACCCTCCAGATGTCCGAGTGCAGGTTGAGTCTGTAGTCCTGCAGCTCCATGTTGTACTGCACTCGGAGAGGAAACCCACGCAGCTTCTGTACGTCCACGTCGTCCCGCGATGGGAAGAACCCGATTATCCCCACGTTGTAGTCAATGCAGTACTTGTTTAACAACTGCCGGTTCCAGTTGTCCATGTTTATGTAAGCTTCAAAATTTTCAAATATCACCACAGCAAATTTCCCTTTATCGGCATGAGTCAGTGTTGGAAGATTCTTTCCGGTGGGTTCGATCTTGTGTTCGATGCGTAAACCTTCCAGTAATCTTGCTATGGTTATCCCTTGTTTGGAGTACTGCGTCTCCACCATGAGGAGAACTCGATTGCCGAGACGAAGACTGGCGTTGGAATTGTGGTTATTTGGCACGTGTGGCACATTTCTGGATGCTGTGTTGTCACGGTGACAGGCAACCATTGGCTTGGGGGGGTTGGCATGGCGCTTCAAGACGCCAAAGTTCTTGAGATGGTAAGCGAAGAAGAGGCTGGAGAGGATGCTGAGAACAAGAACAAACCCCAGCGCCTTCATGAGACTGAACCGCTTCCAGCAGATACACTGCTTCACCATCGTGTAGCAGTAGCGAATATCCCGCGAAAACATTGTAGAGCCAAACTCACAAGCTCAAAATAAAAAGGTACATAAAAACTAAAACAATTGCTGCGTACTTCAAGTCCCATCTAAAACCGAATGCCCATTGATAAAATTCTTCATGGTCCCACTGATTTTTGTCTGCGACATTTCTTAATGGCCGACCTCCAGTTTGACAGACGTGGGTTGTGCATGGCACAGTGGTCAGTGTCCACCTGCTGTGGAGAGTTCAGAGATACTGTCACCAGTCTCATCACGACCAGGGGACATCACTGCTGTGAGGCTGGGACAAACACTGAAACATGACAAGGCCAGAGGTTATACAACTGATCTGCTGATTTCCCATATTACAAGATGTAGTAGATTTTGTATTAATAAACATCCAAATAGCTTGTTTTATAGCTGTGTATTCGTATAATAATGGCAAGTAATATAATATTAGACCAGTGCACATAATCTGACATGGACAAGTGCCTTAATTAACCCTCTCCCTGCTGAAGGCAAGCGGAGATGTCCTAATGAGTAGTGTGTTTGCCTAATTCAGCAGGGAGAGGGTTATGAGATAGTCATACTATGCCACAAATATTAATCCCGGATAAGTCTGTCTACTCTACTGTGTCTAGAGAGCATTTATTACTTGATAAAAATCCATGTGTGTCGTGTGACAATTTAAAATAAAAGAAAATAGGGTACAAATAAAAATACAATATATTCATTTTGTCTGCAATATTTCCATGTTTTAAAAGTGGGGCTACAGCTGTCAGTGTCAAACATCTATTTGCACTGACAATCCATACGCCCTGCTGGTACTGCAACCAGCTACACATTATCGTTACTATTGCTCTGTGATATTGAGACCTAACAGTGTTGCAGAGATTTCATCGAAGACAACAATCCACATCAATCCATAACTTTGAGAAATATTGATTGTATCAAACTTTGAAGTTGAACATGTTGAATTTTTAGACGATGCATAACACCGGGTAAATCTCGCATATTATCTAAATCAGTGCTAAATTATTAACCAAAACGTTAGTAAATGGTATGCCCAATTTAATGCACTACACTTTAACCTCCAAGGACTATATCTAACTATAAAAACTTACAGTGAAATCGGTGTACATCATCCAGTCATTTCACATGAAAGTTCTCGTTTCCTGTTGTCGTCAATAATCAGCAGAGCGCATGCGCATTTGATCAAAACTTCCGGCCATGAGGAAAGTGGGCGTGGCACATGCTAACAACAGGAAAATCAGTTTTTATGAACGCTGCTTCTAAAACAGCGGTTAAAACCTTTAATTAGATGGAGAAAAATAGAATCCTAAACTTTCTCATGTAGCAATGTTGTAATTATCGACAAGGTATGGCCATTTCTTACAAATTTGAGCATGCATGATGCAAAATGTTCATCCAATGATTATGGAGCCATTCATTTGTCTGGTCAATTTCCACTTGAATTCTTCCACAAGTTGGGTATTCTCAATCTCAGTCTAGTAACTTTCCTTAATCAAAATATATCTGTGATAGGCCCATGCCCGGCATATACTGCTGTTGTTATCACGACAGGTTCACGGTGTAGCTCGAGATTCCTCTAGCCGTACTCCTGACCATAATTAAGATACTTTTTATATAGACTTTTATAGACTGACCATATGGTACCATATATAAAAAGTCTCTTATGGTCATCAGTACGGCTAGAGAAATCTCGAGCTAACTACTGTGTAGAGTAACAAATCTCACATTTACAATATAGCTGCAGCTGTAAAAGTGTGTGATGTACTGAGTGGAAGAGCATGTGTTATCAGCTGTTATGTAGTATAGTACTCATGAACTATATGCAATCAACTGGTAGTTTTAAAAGTGACACAGTGTCAGTACTACAAATGATATAACTTTCATTTTATGGTGGAATTTCCTGTCAGCCATAATATACTTTTAGACACTTTGAATAGTTACCTATATGAAACAGAGGATCATGCACATCACCCTGGGATTCGAACCCGAGTTGCTGGATTGTGAGTCCAACACTCTACCGAATGAGCCAAAGGGGTAACCCCGCTGGCCAAGACCAGTAGGAGCATCTTATATCACACCCGGCTACATCA
>JAVCKZ010109760.1:0-10378 GCA_034780755.1 Lepetodrilus elevatus | reverse complement strand
TGTGTGTGACTTGCATTTTATAGGATACCGAGTCTTATTAAATTTATGATAAATGAAGAATGGGAGGTCCAATTCGCAGTTGGAATAGTTCCACCAATGTGTTACACGTATGATAAAAAGTTGTTTATTTGGTATGGCAGTACTATGTGATGCTAACTGTCAAGTAAGGTGTCATAGGCTAGCGTTAACTATTATGTAGAGACATGTGCGCTACACACAGCTATACTACATGCGTTCTCTCGAGTGTACGTGCCTGCAATGCCCGATGATGACAACACAACAAAGACAATTTATTGGTTATTTTATTAGACAACTTACACAAGATGCAGACCTGGATACCTGTGAAAGTTCTATCACGAGCATTGTGCCTGTAACATACTATACAGAGAAACCTACTTCCAATCCAACTTACATTATAAAAGAAAACTATAACTCTAATATTGTCTGAACTGTAGAGGCTTGGTTGTTAATTTTCTTTATGGCACAGTTTAATTATTTTTAGATATCAGATGGTTTTTTCTTTAATTACGAATGCAGTAAATTTGTACAACAATTTAATAAAATGTTACTGATAACTTAATCGTTATCAAAGACGTTTCATGACAATTGTTTCGATGTTTAATGATTTAATATTTTACCCTTTTGAAATGTTGGCACTTAAAAAGTGTCATTTTGTTTTTTAAATGTAAAAAGTCATTAAAAATGCTGCATTAATCAAGACCCACGACGGAATGCTGGCTCTGAATAAGAAGTTAAAGCAGGAAGAATTTATTTCATCCTCCCTGCAAACAATCGTTCAATTTCCACGGCGTTCTGAATATTCACATACACGACGAAACAAGTCACCAGACGAGTCTTCATTGTAGCTGAAATGGAAAATAGTTATGTTATATACATGGAAATATGAGAACTTGGCTATGCCTACCTTTAAACCACAGCCAGGTTCATTCTGCTACAGGCATGGTGGGAAATACTCTTTCACAAAATGTCAAATTTCAGATGCGTCAGTCTAAATTTATTAAGCAAAACTATTTAAAATTGAAAGTTCTTACACCTTATTGTTCTCAGTTATTGTTAAGTCCTAAAACATATTTTCAATACAACGAAAAAAGTAATGTATACTAAGGGTAATTGTCTCACCATTAATAACAAGCCTCCTAACAAAGACATCCCCGGTATCCATACCGACGTTAAAGAAGTAGAAGATGGCAAAGATTGACAAGAGGAAGAGAGGTGTGTACAGAAGACAATAGATTCTCCTCCTCATGGCTGCTGACAGGTAGGCTTTCTGGGGATAGAATATTAATGCATTAATCAATATATTTCGTTACTACACGTGTAAACGCATACGTGCACATCGATCTAGTGGATCTAATTCATACGGAAATAGAGAGTGCACAAAAACAAACTTTTAAAATTAGTTTTGGGTGGGCACCAATACACTAGTTTAACCAAATATAATAATAACGATAACATGCAATATAATAAAACCATCGCCGTGTGATCGATCGCTCGTGCAAGTTTCACATGGTCAACATTTTTTCAATACTCGTACGAGTATTTTGGTGTAACATTATCACAATTCTTACACATAAGGGCAAGGTAACACATTGATACGAACCGTATGACCAGTATCACTCGACACACTTTTCTGTAACCTCGTTACATAACACTGCTGACAATGAAATGACATAGTAGATGCATTGTGAAGTCACGGAGGTTACATCGCTTCTTACCTTAGAATCCGGTTTCCTTTGATCAAAGGCATATTTATGCTAGGCCTACTTATATTAGTACTTTGACACGTTCTGGGTAAGAAATAGGATACTAACCTCACTTCCATTTCCTATCATATGTATGCCCTCGTGCCGTAATTTTGGTCACCATAAGTATGATCACAGACATAAGTATAATCAAATAATAAGTATGACCACACACGTTTCCGGTAGTCGACATGTACAGTATATCAACATCTGATCAAGAGTATATATTAAGATTATCACCATACCAATATATATTTATAAAAACAAACTACTGCGGAACCAATATTAGGTACAAATGCATGGGGAGCTATTAATGTAATAAGCGGCTCCAAACAAACGGATCTAATATTTACTTCCGGTGCCGTCAAATGGTATAAAAATACGTAAAGCAGGTATAGGACAAGCTTGTGGGTATTATTAAAAACATCAATCTGTATTGTTATCACATTGTATATATACAAACCTTGAAGTGTTCTACATATGATGTGCTATCTATACGTTTCCCAGTCGCTTCCAGTAACGAATGAATTAAGTTGAGGATTATCCAAATCCGTGTGCTGTCTTTCATTCCGTGCCAAATATAGATATAGAGGAAGCAGAGAAAGGAAGCAAACAGCTTTCTATTAAATCCATCCTGAGATCCGCCCAATGGAACGTAGATATAGCTGGAATAGATCATATAGTATTTATTTTTAGTATTCAATACTTTAGCTACACTTAATCTACGCTTTAATCTACTATAGGGATAATAACGTAACGGGATGGGGCTGTACCGAATTAATGCTGCACACTATTGCACTAGAACCGAATTGTGAAATAATTATTGAATGTATACTTACTTTATCAAGAATGCATATAGACCTCTGTCAAAGTATCTGAAAAGATAGCATTTACATTCTAGACATGTCGTAGATGTTTATGTGGTATTGGGAATTCCGTTGCTATAAACAAACGTTCATATTTAGGAGGTATAGGTATAGATAGGTATAATCTTTGTAGATTACACGATTAATGTAGCTGCAAATTTGGAATAGAGCAGTAAATTAGATAACAGTTTACTTTAGCCTTGGACTTTGCCCTTTGCCTACAATAAGTTCGATCTGTAGACACGACAGTGCCAAGGATGACCGCTGCACGATATAACAGTGCAAACAGCGTATGTAATAGTTTATTTTTTTATGTAATAGTTTATTTGTCCATCATGACTACGTCATCAGAGAGGTTGCGTCTCTGTTCAGACGTTGATGCTGGGCCAGTGGTGCAGGTTTGAACTCTCGTGTCCACTGGGCCAATTCAATATAGTCCAGTGAGTTGCTACATACGTCTTACTTCATTAGGATCCGAATTAAGCTTCACTATAATAGTTCAGGGCAAACTATACTTTAATACAGTATATATAGGGGTGGACCGTACTCTATCCCTTAAATAATAATACTAGTAACAATAATAATAAATACAATTGTATAGCGCCTAAATCCAGTTTAAAACTAACAAACTTACTTCCACATATCTGTATAATTATAGATGTAGGAGATGCATCGTGGTTCTTTTGGAGGTTCAAGTCCGTCAAGTTTGGCGATCTGTGCCGGAAGTCCGAAAAGCAGAAGGTAAGTAATCATGTAGTATTGTCCTTTTAAATACCCAAGGCTGAAGAGGCCCCATACCGATATCTGTTCCATCGCCTCTGAACTCTGCAAAATGGCGTCGTGGTACAGGAAGTGATTGGAGACTTCTATGAATGCAGCCCAGAAGAACAGTCGAGCCAGGTTATATACAGCTGTTAGAAGCTGCGTCCAAGTCAGTGGACGTGCTGGGGAATTAATCTGGAAATGAAACAAAGCTACATTAATTTGTTAAAACCCTGAGCGGTGAAGTATGATTTTATGAAAAGTGTTCTTCTTCACATCCATAAAAGTTATCAAAACTGCAAGTGATGGCCATGGAGTGATAGCTATTTTAACAGTATCTGATTGTATTTGTATACATATTATTATAATACTTGTACACATAATAATTATGTGCATGTACCTGTAGTATAAATTTGTCATAGGTGAGCATAGGTCCTGTGAAAAACAATGGCAGGTAGAAAATATGGACCAGCATATCTATAAGAGAGAAGACAATATCTTCTCCATGTTCATGCTGTGCGTTGTCTTTGTTTGTTTGAAGGTACTTGCAACGCTCCAGACAGAAGCTTGTGTAGCGGAGAACGGCCATGCCCATCACGCAGATAAAGACAAAATGGGCATCCGCATTTGAAATACCACAAAATCCCGCCTGAAATATGTGAAAAAAAGTAATCGTAGAATAGCAGTATAATATAGATTAACATATATGTTCTTGCATATTGCAAAATTAATCTAATATAATAGGAAATACTGTATTAGATACTAAGAATAAGCTTTACATTTGGAATCAATGGTACCGAAATCTATAACAGATGATCAACCTTTAACGTGGATATTGGGGAGTTACTCTTTGGTAGACTATAAGGAATTGTGATTAAAGTATTTGCCATAACATCGTATCTTTATTATGTAGTTAGGAAATTACCACTGGTTTAGTAAGCACATCAACTACGAGACTTGCTAGCGCTGCAAGACTTGCAATCCACACAAGGATAACACTCCCAAAGGACGACACAATGTAACAGACACACGCACACAGGATAATGAACAGGACCGTTCTATAGCCCAGTAGATAAGTTGTACACAGCAATCCATGGCAAAGGTACAAATATTTACGGTCCTGAAACAAAAATAAAAACGTATATAAATAGTGTGTGTACGGGTATTTACATGTTTGTATAATTGTTATAATTCGTAACCCTGCTACAACTACCATTGATCATGAGCTGCTCATTTTATAAGAACACAAATAGAACCACTTTACTTTCGATCAGTTGTCCGTTATACTACAGAGGAAATTGAATCATATTTCTAAGATTAAGTGCAACCGTAGAAGTTAGTAAAGTAACTATTACTTACTTGTAAACGGTATCGGCTAATAACACAACTGAAGACCACGTGACCAACACACCATGGCAGAATCTCCCAGAAATATGCAGCCCAGAAATGCCATTTAACGTTAGACGTATCCTTTAAATGGAATTTAAAATAATATCAATATATTAAATCATTCAACAGGTACCATTATAATAGTAGCTAACCTTCTATCAATATTCATGTGCTACCGCTGTATTATATATCCCTCCAACTTCAACTAGATAACAAGAGTCTGTTGTTTTCTCGTAATGCACGACGTGTGCTTCGACTGTATTATCAGGAGTGTGTCATTACATATGCTTGCGTGTTATTACAGGGCGAAGTGCGTTATGCTGTAACATAATTATACTTTGCCCGGTGCAAATGTAGTTACGCGTGAACAGGCGTTTGCCGTTTTCTTTCCAAACATCATTTCAAAACATTCAAATTCTGTAAAGACAACATTCGATTGCCTGGAATCGAAATCTCTAACTCTCGCCTTTCCAGCGCTATACTAGTCGACTGTGCTACCTTGTAACACTAAATCTTAACCTAAAGTTAAGTACGTGATTTCAAAAGGGATTTCAAAGGGTAGATATTTAAAATACCCGCACATATATATATATTAATTATTAAATATTAATTATTTATTATATTTATATTTATATATATTGGATACTTTCTTTTGGACGTCAGAATAGAAAGGTTAGGATTTGTATACAAGGTTTATTTGCGTATTCTTGTAGAGATATATGACAGTTAACGCATGGGCACTCGGGTGTTACCAGCATGTAATGCACTCCGTTTCAGGAATTACCCCCCGGGCTGCTCCCTTTACTTAATGGTCTAATTCCTTCAACGGCGTGCATTACATGCCGGTAATGACCACACATTATGCTGTGTTTCGAGTGAAAACTAAAATTATGATTTATGGAAAGTGTTTTTTAATTTTCAATAATTATTTGAAAAGTATTTCAGTGATTGGTAGTAAGGGAGTAATAACGAGATTTTACCTTTTCATACGGAAGAAATGACCATACTTTTACAAAATCATATTTGTCTAGTTTGCTAAAGAGTCCTGAAATGTAATTAACACTAATAACATGTTGGATAATAAATAGAATCTCCACCGAGTGTATTTCGGTAGCAATGTTTTCCTATAAGTTAATAAATGTAACCAAATCTGAGGTTTTGCGGAGGAATTTGATCACCTTTTTTAAACGAGTACGATAACATTGATATCAAAATACACGAGTTGTTATCATTCAATACTGGCTCCCACACATCAGTAGGACAATAGATAGCATGCAACAACTACATGAATATTACACCCAAGAATATTTATATAAAGATAGATGCAGTAATAAAATGAGAGATTAATGGATATTTACAAAAGTATTCTGCTAGATAGTAGTTAAAGGCAGAATACAAAATGATATTTTTTGTTCTACTAAAATCTTAAGATTATCACCAAAATGTCGCAAATAATTTCTGGAATATAATTATACTTACTTCGAGATTCACGATGTGCCTCATAAATCATATACAAAATACTACCGATTCCGACTACCCAATAGAAGACGGATTCTCTAACACACAAAGAAGCGTGGCCTGCTCGCTGGACTGTACGGGCTGCATTGCTGTCCTTCTGTTTGGCACAGTCCATTTCTTCCTTGGTCTCAATTGGGTTTTTTACTTATTTAATATGATTAATGCTGTTTAAAAAAAGCATAATATTTTAATAAATTGTAAGTGGTAAACGTGACACTTGATAGAAGTAATGGCATACAAGTATGCTACATTATCACAATTAACCACGATGTCATATTTTTTCCGTTTAAATGTTTGCTTGTATTTGGCATATCTTAATTAAATTAATGAAGGATGTAGGAACTAGAACTTGAACTAATACTTCATCTCTGAATTGTACGCGCACACGCACGCACACGCACGCGCACGCACACACACACACACACACACACACACAAACACACACACACACATAAAACTTCATATTTGCCTGAAATAAGCTATCAATATGGTCTCAATCTGTTTCAAAAACTGCAAATATCTTCCTTTTTTTCCCAACTTGAAATGGTAAGCCTGACAACTTTAGAGATATATTATCCAAGGATTGTTTAAGCCTCATTTTGAGTTCACGTCCATTAAACACATATGTGCGTCCTTCGTATACTTTCTCTGACAACAACTTCCAAATGGAATACTAGTAATCCATTGCGTTACGGTCTGGACTTTGGGGTGGCCGATCGTCTATTTTTTCTCTGAACTCTTCCACAGATTGATCCAAGTAAGCTTTTCGTAGTTCTACCAGTGTAAGTGTTTTCTCCATATCGTTGGAAATGTCTATTAGAGTAGAGACGATGGCAATCCAGCAAGAATCTCTGTTCTAATAGTTTCTGCCATTGCAGTTTTTTGCTTTTGATTTTAATTATCAGACTACAGAAAAGGTAGTGGAATTATAATTTGACAGGGGTTGACAATAATTATTAGCAAGAGTATATTATTGTTTATGCTAATTAGAATAATGTATGGTAAACGCTATATCTATTTATTTACAGATAGATGGTTGGTAAATTCATATACTGTATTTTAACAACTAAATATAAATACAAGGTCCGTAAAAGTCAACAACCAATTACCAAGGTCTGAAGCATCTTTATCTACGAAATGCTAAATATTTCATTCCTCAACTACAGATATTGTCCGTTTACTTACCTACTCTGTGAATGTTCTCAAATGAATATTTTACATATCGAGCTTGCCATGCTATCATATGATCATATAACGTTACGTGATATACTATAGTGTGTATGTGTGTGTGTGTGTGTGTGTGTGTGTGTGTGGGTGTGGTGTGTGTGTGTGTGTGTGTGTGTGTGTGTGTGTGTGTGTGTGTGTGTGTGTGTGTGTGTGTGTGTGTGTGTGTGTGCGTGTGTGTGCGTATTATATACATAGCAAATGTTTTTCCAGACCCAGGACCTCGTATTGGAAATTATTACTTTATCACTGCTGGATCACCTGCCACATGCTTCTACCATGTTCACCATTGCTTTGACCAACACAAGTTACCTGCCTTGTAACTTTCCTTCTACCGAGGCAGTGTACAGCTTGAACAATGGGACGCGTATTGTAGCTGGACGGGAATAAGGGCCGCACACACGTATAAGAATTGTGCAATCTCATTAAAATCATATCTGCGTTACGGAGAGAGTATCACATACTGTATGGGTCATTCCACAGAAAAGGGAAAACTTGTGTCTGGTGAAAGTAAGTAACAAAAATCAACTAAAAATGCATGTAAATTAATAAAATAAAATAAATGACATTATATTCAACGGGAAAAAATCATAAAATTAATTTATTAATTACAAAATAAATATGTTTATTGCCAAAGGTACCCGATTTTGCCATGATCCAAGCTCCAGTTTGCTTCATTGAATATGTGTTTATTCCCAGAACATAAGCACATTTAAACAAAACTCATTTACCATCAATTGTAGGCTATTAGAACTAGCTGTTAGTGTATACTATAACTATCACGTTTAATAAAAAAAAATAGTTATATGATTTGTGTTATGTTACAAATGTGTCCGGAGGTCATTACCGTAACGGGCATATATTTCAGTCCTTTGGTTAATAGGAAATAAATCTGGAAAGAAAGTTACAAGGCGGGTAAGATTGAGCGTGCATCGTACGACGCTATACCTTTTTAAAATACTGAAACCTATTACTTAGGAGGTCCAATTCGGAGTTGGAATATTTCCACAATGTCCTACACTTAAGAAAACAACTCTTTTTTTATAGAATGGCAGAACGATGTTATGCTAATTGTCAACTAAGGTGCCATAGCGTTAAATATCTGTAGAGAAATATGCAGACTAAGCAAAGTGTTCTCTCGAGTATAAGTTCCTGCAGTGAGCGATAATAACAACGCAACAAAAACAATGCATTGATTATTTTTATTAGACAGAACAGAATTTTTTGTTTTTGTTTGTTTGGGTTTTTTTGGATTATTTTTATTAGACAACTTACACGAGATGCAGACCAGGATAGTTCAATCAGAAGCACGGTACACGTAACATACTAAAAGAGACACCGTCAGGCTACAGAATATCCGTTAAATAATTAGGTGTAGTCATTAGTAGTAGTCATAGTAACCTGTGGTTCGAGGATGATGTGTAAGGCGTCACGAGATCTCGCGAGATGTAATGATAGTATGTTTGCATTACATGAAATTTAATCCAGACCCTTTTAAATTCAAGTCGGAATACTGGCTATTTATAAAGTTAAAGCAGGAAGAATCTACTTCATCCTCCCTGCAAACAATCGTTCAATTTCCACGGCGTTCTGAATATTCACATACACGAAGAAACAAGTCACCAGACGAGTCTTCATTGTAGCTGAAATGGAAAATATTTATGTTATTTACATGGAAATTGAGAACTTGGCTACGCCGATCTAAACACCACAGACAGAACAATTCATAATAGGCATGGGGAATACTCTGGGGTTTATTTCTTACACAAAATGTCAAATTTCAGATGCGTCAGGAGATATTTTCTAAACAGCTATTTACAATTGAAAGTTCTTCCATGTCGTTTACCATCCATTAAACATGTGTGTAATACTGTATACATTCCATGCGAACGCGTTTACACACAGGAGGAAATTTGATTATGGTCTGGAGGTCATGATACGACCTCCACGATAACATATTTAAATGGTAGTTATTTTTTTACCGAATTTGAGCGAATAATGCCAAGTACATTCATTTGGCATACTAGTGCCATCGCTTTTCCTTCCCTTTAACATTCGGAGTAATCGGAAACTTTACATCAGTGAGCAGAAGTTGCGCATCCGAACAGGGTATTAGGGTAATTGTCTCACCATTAATAACAAGCCTCCTAACAAAGACATCCCCGGTATCCATACCGCCGTCAAAGAAGTAGAAGATGGCAAAGATTGACAAGAGGAAGAGAGGTGTGTACAGAAGACAATAGATTCTCCTCCTCGTGGCTGCTGACAGGTAGGCTTTCTGGGGATAGAATATAAATGCATTAATCAAAAGGAAAATGATATATTTCGCTCCTATACGTGTAAAGCAAACGTGCACATCGATCTAGTGGATGTAATTCATACGGAAATGGAGAGTACACCAAAAGACACACTTTTAAAGATAGTTTTGGGTGGGTACCCATACATTAGTTTTACCAAACACAATTAATAAAGATAATACAATATAGTAACATCATCGCCGTATTGCAGCCATGTGATTATAGTGATAGGTTGCTGGTGCAAGTTTCACATGTTCAACATTTTTCCATACTCGTATTCCATAATATATTAGTATTTTGGTATTACATTCTCATTCTCATACCCGTGTGATAATGCGTTGTCCGGTAGTCCACATGTGTAATCCAATAAACTGCTCCAAATAAACGGATCTAATTCACTTCCGGTGTTGATCTAAAGGCCATTATAGACGAGGCAACTTTTATCGCAGCAACTATGTTGCAACAGAGTTGCTGCGATCAAAGTTGCCTAGTGTATAGTGAAAAATCGCTTGTCTCCCATGTGTTGCTACGACGAAAAAGAGATCGCCTTGAATAGGAA
>JAVCKZ010109749.1:0-10379 GCA_034780755.1 Lepetodrilus elevatus | reverse complement strand
ATACTTCATACCACGATATTGTGGTAAGATGAAATCAAACTTCACTTGCTTACATTAGTAGAGGACACATGTCGCTTTAATTAATATTATATGACTATTATACCATATATAATAACAACCACATAATAAAATATTTTTAAATGTTTAGAAACAATACTTACATGCCTCTAAAACTAAATTTGGTCATAAAAAGTGTAATTTTGGAAACAGGGCATTGTTACTCCGTATGAGAATGGCGCGAAGTGTTGCGCATATTAAATCGAAATGAAACCAGCTATGGCATGATACTCTTTAGAATTATCGGCGTTGTTACAACCTACCCGTGTTACAACCAGCCCCGGTCTCCTACGTGACAGTAAAAACAGTACAGCACACCTGGTTATTTACTCAACACTTACATTATCTCCAGATGGTTATAAGAATACGGTGGCCATCTGGACTATAAGCCTACATGATGATGCATGAATGCTTGCTATGACGCTATAGCTTTTCATTATGCAATTAAAATGTATACTAGGCCTACTCGGTGTAATTTTTATCATTTTGAAAAAGATTAGCATAAATGCATGCGTATACAGGCAAACAGTATATACATTAATTGGAAGAGCAGTTAAATGAGACATGTTTGTAGTTGCTGATGTCTCACTCGAATAAGTTTAAATGTTCTGTCATTGGAATGTGTATACATATGACGGAAGGTTATTTATGGTTTGGATGTGCATGACAACATAGCCTTAAATTATGACAATCATTGTACATATTATACGTCAATTATATTAACTGCATGTAAAAGTGCACTTTTGCAGAAGTCCATAGGGGATTCTAACTTTGTCCGCCATGTGCATTATTGCTAAGATAATATATTTGTGCAGTGATATGTAAATCGTCGAGAAGTTGTTTTTAATTAATCGTTGGTGAATGTTCTAAGCGTCTTTTAAAGTATATGTTCATTAAACCAAGTACAGGTATCTGCAGATGGTTCTAAAACAGCCTGGATCGATATATAATTATGTAAGTGTGCATACATGCATGCAACATAATACCATGCTCTATCCTATATACTAGTAGTGCATATTCGCTTCACTACACTTCAGTACACACTACACAACACAACTATCACTTTACGCAACACATCTACATGTCATTATATGTTACTAACCAAGTGTATAATTATACAATAAATATGTAATAATAGCCTATGTTTTTGGTCATCAGCTGGACATGTACATTTTGAAAGAGATTAACGTAAATGTAAAATCTGTTTTCCTTGGTTCGGGAAAATCTTTGAAATTTGGGTTCTCCCAATTTCTCTAAATATATGTTGTTGTTGTTGTTGTTGTTGTTGTTGTTGTTGTTGTTGTTTCCCGCTCCTAGGTAAACATTCGTTTGTAAACTTAGTTTTCTTCAGCATAAATTTGTTAATTCGAAATTTGGATACGTATAATATAAGAAAAATGTCCTTCTGCTTCATACTGCAGACAATATATATTGATCATAATGAGCGTTTTGTAAGCAGTATAACTGCATCATTGGATCTATGTTTTAAATATAAATCTGTTGTTGCTAGTTTAAGACATTTTTCTCACAAATAGTTTTAAACAGTTAACATTTCGTATGTACATAGATGAGCCTATGTGTTACAGGAGTCGTAACCTTTCGTCGAGTTCCTCTGGCCGTCAAGTCGTTTAGATTTAAACATATTTTATTCGAGATGACAACTTGGGTGAAACGCGTAAAGTCATTGTTCGGTGAATGGTAAACGTATATAATTACTCTGTTTTTACGGCCTGTATATGTAATTCATGCCTGTATCCCTTATTTTCCAGCCGGTACACATGCATGCATGTAATTGCAGCCGAATTGGCGTTATTACAGCCGTTAGCTAGGAAGACATGATAATGAACACTATATTCCGGAGACATTCATAACAGAATGCTATGGTGTTTTAAAGTGGCCATAGCTTCAAAGGGCCGAGGTTGTCCTTTTTTTCTTTTTAAGGCAATGTCGTCTTTGCATTCGTGATGGCCACTTTACCTTTAGAATACCATATTGTTCTTGAAGTTGGCTATTGTCTTGGTGGACAATGCATTGATCGCATAATGCTACCTGCATGGTCATAGTTCTTGCATGCAAATAACGACATGATATAAATGCATGAATTAAACGCATCTCAAAATAACCTATCGTGTTTTTAGGTATCTTCTTCAACCCTTTAAAGGTCCTCACACACCGGAGGCGAGAGACATATCGTGTCGCCAATCAACGGCGACATCAAAAGATTCTATCGAAATTTGTCGTAGCGAATTTCGCTTTTGGTGTCCAAGCATAGATAAATGATGAGGTTCCATCTCAGAAGGTATATCGCCGATTTTGTCGCCGCCAAATTGGCCTCCGGTATAATGCAAGAACCTTAAAACAGAACAACTAAAATAGGAAGACGTTATATTATGCAACAGAGAACAAATGTAAAGGGAAATATAAAATATGTATTTTGTTTAAACCTTATACATGAAAATTCAATACAGTATATTTACTATATTATCTAACAGCTGTCTATCGGGCCGCTTGTTTGTGACGTTATAGTCAGTAATTTAATTATAACATTACTTCCGTGTACGTTGCATGTGTACATTTTGTACGTCTGAACCTTCCTGTATTTGTGGAACCATGGGTTCATGCGTAACTTGGTAACACGGGCATCCAATCCCTTCATCTAGGTCATATTCAGTACGTATATATGTACTAATAGGAAACAGCCGCTTCCGTAAAAACTAACAATTAAGTACGAATATATTGAGATACAGTGTCAGTGTATACCGGTATATTGAATTGTTACGTTTGCAGCATGGAACGACTGATCTCAAAATGACATTGAGTACGGGCATCGTATGACATGAGATTTATGGTTGGCAGTTCTTTACGAGGGGCCGTATTCAATATCAGATTTAATAATAATATGTGTTTTGATTGAAATCTCTGGTTTTGACTTTAGCAGCATTTGGCGACCATTGTGCAGTGTCTTCCCATTGTCATTTACCTTGCAAATACGTTATTTTCGATGACTTTAGTCATTTTCAAAACAAGTCCTCAATTGAATACGGTCCCAGCTATATAGTTTATCAGAATAACCCCGCTAGTGACCTTTGATTGACCTATGCAAAGATTAATTTTAGATTTAAACTAGTCTGAGACTGAGAAGGTATTAACATTGTTATAGGACACATCAAATCTATTTATATCTTATCGTATATATATCTGCCCAAAATAGGAAGGAGGATTTAGATTATTATTTTTAATGCACCGTTGTTTTTTAATTCTAATATGTGCTTCTGCGTGTGCATGAGTGTTATTCACCGATATATACTAATCGCGGAAGCACAAATTATACAGTATTAATTAACTTATTTATTGAGCAGTTATTTTGATGTCTCGTCTCTCACATATTCCATTGTACTAAACTAGCTTGCATGCATCATGGAGATAATCCAGCTCGGTGCAGATCTATGTTGTTCACGTCTACTACCATGCAGTTATGGAACATGCTGACGTACTGACGGCGACTTCCATATATCTGCACGATGGTGACAGACGTTACGGCGAGAGCAGCTTATGTTGTTTCTATGCACCTGTGGGAGTGCCGCGCACTACTACAGTGCAGCATTCAGAACACAAACATCCCGCAGATGTATGTATGTCACAGTGTGCATGCTATAAAGACGACTGCAGCTGCAGACTGGAACGACCTTCTATACACAGTCGTCCAATGTGTGTCACCGTTGTTTTTGTCGTCTGGTAAATACCACTAGAAGTTTACCTTTTATAATGCCCTCGTATTCACTGAGATGGCACCATTTACCATCTCTTGAAGGTCTCGATTAGTATACATGTATACATTAGCGATCGAGGCAACTTGCGATCTCTTACAGCTGATGCTGATGTCAACCTCAGTAATTTCCTACTTTACAGCAATACATTGATAGCATCCTCGAAGCGATGGCCATTAGGTTGGTAAAAATAGACATAATGGCCGAGGTCGCATTGATAGATGTTGAGTGAAGAATGAATGGTGTTTTAGATTATGCATGTAATGGAATCTTTACTGTATGGTCCTTGTCAACGACGTTTCATAGCAATTATTTAGATGTTTACTGATTTTTGATATTTTTGGAAAATGTTCTACATGATTTTATTTCAAAAAATTATAAAAATCATTAAAAATCGAAATGTATATGCTATTAAACATCGTTGACAAGAACTATATATGATCGTTACGTGTGCTTCTGTCAGTGTACACAAACTTCGGTTGCGATGTTCTTAATATAAACTATGACCTTATAATCGCCGTAGATCTTCACCTCAAAGAAGAATGTATGTTCCAGCAAAGACATGTCCAGACACACATCAGATGATAGACTCTTGAGCATATCGTTCTTCTTTTCTTGTGCTATTTCACTCTTATACAGTAGACCTGGCCTATATATACAGACATACAGACATAACAGCATTGATACACACACTCTTGATACGGTAGATAATTAAACAACCGTGTATACTTTTTGTACTGCAATGCTACCGTGGCACGTGACAATTCACTTCATGGATTGCTTCTGTTATAAATACCGGGACGACTAGTGCAGTACTTGGTACAGTCTAGAGGACGTCATATGTGATAACGAGTTTCCCTGACAATGGTGCTGACATTTGGAACCAGACTCGGGTCGTTGTAGGGATGTACACGTACAGTCGGCCTTGCACTGATTTCATCCTGAGGCTAGAAAAACCTAGTTGGTCGCTTGTAGATCTACTTATCGTTTAATCTACATACCAGTAAATAACTCTAGTGGTAAACCTGTAGACCGTGCAGCTGTTTGAATCATGCAGTTTGTTGACTGTGTAATTAACATTGAAATTTATAGTATGCACTGTATACATTGCATCGTGAAATGGCAAAACTAAACTTTCAAGATGTAATCGTTTACTTGAGGAAACTGTCCAAGTATTATATATATTTAGTTCATTTCCAATAAGTATGTTGTATTCGCAGTCTACTGTATAGATTATATTTCATGAAATAGATAAGTTGGTAAGATGACGTGCACGAATGCATATTGAAATACAATAAACATAATTTAAAAGGTATTATCCTCACGGATTATATTGCTTCAATTATTATTATGTGTTATAACGCATTTGTATTTAAATTGATTTTAATGGCCTAAAGGCTTTCCATATATACTTTCACTTTGAGCTTCCGTAATGTAGGCTCGTGGATCCGCGCGATTTTGTACATTTTTATTCGTAATTGTATATATTAGAGATTATTCACCATGGTGTCTTTTAGGTCATTAATGGCCCGGTGCTGCGCCTAAATATAGAATATTTTATGTAACTACATGTATTTGCACACGACACGATAATAAACTATCTTATTATTATTATATTATACCGACAAATAGCGGTAGCGCTGACAGCGTCGGTGTGTGGTGAATTATTTCACGCTCGGTTACCATTCGTGATAGCGTTGTAAATACGGGTGACTGGGCGTGTGACTTACGTCAGCATTAGAGCAAAGCATAATTAAGTATATTTGGCGCGACAACTTTTAATATTTCTTATTGGATTATATTTCGTCATTTTTAGCATTATTGCATATGCAGTTAATAATTAGTTTTAACAACAGATTTTAATACTTCTTGATGGATAATATTACGTTAGTTTTCGTATATTTATATACAGTTAATATTGGAGTATTTGATTAAAAACGTATATATGCATGAATATCATAAGCTGAAAACTATGAGCAGTATAATGCAGTAAAGCTATTGGATCATTTATTTTATCAGGTTAATTGTACCATAAACAAACCCGTTTCTCAAATTGAATAGTCCTCAGTCATTAGGAACAAGAGTCAATTTAATACGGAAGAATATAGGCTCCCTTAATTAACCCGCTGATATTTGGCCGAGTGAAGGTCGGTCGATGGCGCTGTGACGCTGCAAGGGTATTTGTGCAAGGTTCATGGACATCAATTTGGACATGTTCAATGACAACCTGGCAGAGATGTGATCGAATACGGCCAAATGTCAAGGCATCTGCATCAATATCACTATATAGCTGCCGTCAAGGATCTCTGCTAACCTCGAGTCACACATACGATTATATCCCATTACCAAAGTATCATTTCCTGAGGAAATGCTGCCATCTTCAAGGTCCGTGCTAAATACCTCAGTATAACATCGCCGCTAATGCCTGATACTGTTTCTGTTTTACTGTTAATTGTAGCACAATGTACTATACTTCCTATACCGAGGTTATCGGCCTATAAGAGGATATAACTGTTCAGAGTGTGAAGACACACATTCAGATATAGATGCAAGGACTGCCCCCCTGGATCAGATGAAAAAGGAATCTGTTCTATAAGCGTTCCGTTTATAAATATTTATAAATATATATGATTATCCTAAATAACTATTATGTGTTGCAGTAATGGATAGATAGGGCAACCCTTTTTTCTGTTATTTTCTAAACAATATCTTTGGATTAAGACATATCTCAGAGGACGAAAGTTACCTACTCTGTATTGCGGATTAGAAGTTACCTATAATCTGTATTGCGGATTAGTGCTATTTAGTGTACATGAACGTTAAGCAAACAGATTTTTGGGGAACAATCAGTGGAATTAATATGCAGAACCTCACGGAATTGACGGTATTACCTACTTACTTATACATGTATATAAGCCGCTTACAAGGTGAATTCTGGACTGAGCGTACACTATAACTAGAAACTATAGTATACCGCATCCGAGGGGTCATTGACCTTCAACTGACCCCGAAGCTACGAAACCGTTTTGGAGTACGATTTCATGCTCAATTTAAAATGTATTTGGATTTGAGTGCAACACATGAGTTGAGTATACAATCTCACTCAAAAAGGTTCGCAACATCGGGTGATGATGGCAACTTCTATAACATAAGAAATGTTGACAGACAAAACTCTCTTTCCGACACTCATTCTTATTTGATACGATGTTTTATACGATTGTCTTTTCTTTGCAACCAACATATAATATTAGGTAAAATCAGCGGATGTTTAAATTAATATACTTTAGTAATATAAACCCTACCCTATCCGTCATCAAGAAAATACAATATCAATACCAACATTGCTTTAATAAGTATTATCTTCGTAGTATTGTTGTGCACATCGTGACGTCTACTATTCATAGTAATGCTCTGTATGCATACTGTATATATCATAACCACATTTAATTGGAAACATGCAATATGTTATAAAATCTGTGGGTCATGTTAACACTATTAAACACCAGATGTACGTGAATGTCGATCAGGCTGCCCCTTAACAGTGGTAATTGACGATCTCAGTATAATACATCATGGTCCATAGATCTATATGTATAGGCCTAATGGATACGAGAGCTTCAGGAGAAGGTTCCAAGACCATATTGTTGTGCAAAGACGTCATAGCGAAAGCTGGTATGTCATATATGATATATAATGTTGAAATACGGCGTTTTAAATGTGTATATATCACCAGTTATAAGCGCAACAACTGAATGGTATAATTTCTCTCTCGAATTAAGAATTAAGCTATAATTAATTTCCATGCACATGCACACTATATAAAATACGAGACCATGTAGCGCTCTCGTAAGTGCACGATCACCGTGTACTAGTATTAGAGATCGCTACGAGAGTCCTTATAGTTATAGGCCTATATACGGTCTGGTAGTAGTAGATATGAGAGCTTCGAGAAACGATACCCTGGATCTGAACGTACAATGACGGGCAATGTCGGACAGCCTGGACCGGACCGGCGAGACAACTGCCTTCACGGCGCAGGTGTCACGCCAGGCCAACATGTCGGAATGTCCGTATACTAACCTACATCAACATGTTTGTTGCTGATCTCTATATGTAATACATAATATATAGAGCGGGCACCTGCAATCCCCGGTGTCGCCACGGCATACATCAATACATAGCTGCAAAGGTTAAAAGGCTATAATAATTATGTAATAACGCGTACGACTTAATGCACATGCGAATGGCACATGAACAGTGTTAGAAGTAATTATTATGTATAGTTAGTTATCTGGGATTGTTCCAATGAACTAGGATAACGTATACGTAGGTATTTATTAGTAAACAAAGTCTGGCAAAAGTACACAGCAAGAATAATTTAGCTATGCTATGACATCACTGGCATGTGCATGTATACCATTGTTACATCAAATCACTCCAGACTTGCATGCACATGTCTTAGTCCAAGAGTTTGGAAGGCTTTAATAATGTTTTCTTAGACAACAGGATAGCTGGTATCGTTGAAAAGGTATGATTATGTACTAAAGGTATGTAAAAGGTACGTGTCTCTAGTTTATGGAAATACATTTCTTACCAAACAAATCCTTTGATGAATTACTGATCCTTGAAGTTGGGTCTAAAGTTACGAACAAACGAAGGATATGTGCGCTTTCTGGTGTTATTTATTTGATGACGAGTGTCGATTCCATCATTAGAGGAGATATTTATTGTTGTTGGTTGGGTTTTTTAATTGAGTAAGGCACTATCTATATATACAACTGATAAAACCGATAGAACGTATGCTATGAGGACTATATAATATTGAAAGAGGTTCTAACCTCTTTTTGAAATAATTAAACAATTAAAAAATCAATCAATCAAAAAAAGAAAAGAACAACAAGAACAACAAGAAAAGTGTAGCATTTACGCGGACATTATACTAATACATACATGATCTAGAAAGACTCAATGAAGTAACTTTCAATGAGTAGAAATTACATATCCAAGTATATACCAATTTCAATTTCAATTTCGTTTATTCACTCAAACCACCCACGGTGGTACAAGAGCATGTTTCAATGTTTCAATGTTTCAAACAAAAGATCAAGATGGATTAATTACTATATAAATTTGTGTTACTATACCAACGTGCATTTGTCAGTGTGCATCTGTATCGGTTAATACTAGTCATAAATATATCTTGGAACCAGTTTTAGTACAAATCAGCATTTGGTTAATGATCAATCAAAAGTGATGATAATGCGTGCCAGAACTCTCGTGGCATTCATATTTATTTCCGAATATTCGAATCTGCGTTTCAGTTCTAGCCAAAAGCCAGTAGATTCGGTACCGGCAGAGAGTTCACGACAGTTCACATATCATATTATACATCTAACCAAATACTACTATATTATTACATTAACTCCGAAGGTCGGGAATCTATATGGTTGTTTTGGTCATTAGACACGGTCACTGGAAGCGAGGTCAGTTTGTTGTTTATGCATTTCCCCCCATTTATTTGCTCAGGAATACGACGTCTGCACAATGCAGTACATGCACTATGCGACACCATTACCCATAGCTGTGGAATGCACCTCCAATATTAATACCCAGCGCACGCGTCAAGCCAGAATAACCGACCAGTAGAGTGACCGGCTGTCTGACCAATAGGTCACGCATCGGAGGAGGGGAGGTGGAAAGGGGGAGGGGTAAATCAAGGTCGCAGCGTAGAGGGGTTAGTCGGACTCTCTCGAAAACATCACCCACCCAGTGGCCGCTCTCTGACCTGACCTGCCTGTGACCCGTGGCAGGAGGTCGCCTTCAGGTCATCAACAGTACTCGGAGGAGATTGGTCAAGTTGAGTAACGGCTTTATATGGACAGTGGCCGGCCTTGTGCTGTGCTAGACACGGTCGACGGGGGATACATGGGGTGTTTACCTAGAGAATACGTACACAAATATATACTAGGGATTGTTTCTTTTATTTGTGTTAATATATATATAGACCCTATTATAATGATTTGACTGTCCACAGTATCCGTACACAAACACAAAAGCATGCATGAAGAACTATACAGGTTATGAATGGTATATAATTTCTATGCATGTAAAGGTCAATATAAATATACTGGAAGAAACATTAGCTGATTTATTATTAAATTGCTCTAACGAATATGTTTGACACCGTATAACAACAGTATAAGTGACTCATTAAATATAGATGTTTGTGATGTTTGTGTCATTAAATATAGATGTTTGTGTCATTAAATATAGATGTTTGTGGCAAGAGAGTGCAGAGTTTGAAGCGCGTTTATATTACATGAAAAATGTTATACGAATAATGTGATGGTATTATCATGCATGATTATAACAGGTCCCGGGAATCGCGGGTACAAATACAAAGGATAATATGCATGTGCACATATGTATCGATAGCAACATGTGATATTTTAATCTGTGTAAGATCGATAGATAGACAGATATATATATATATATATATATATATATATATAGAGAGAGAGAGAGAGAGAGAGAGAGAGAGAGAGAGAGAGAGAG
>JAVCKZ010109738.1:0-10379 GCA_034780755.1 Lepetodrilus elevatus | reverse complement strand
CTCCTTTCTAACCGCACATGTCTCAGACATGTCCCGGACAGAAAGTACAGACAGCACATGTACTGGACATTAGAAAGAGCACTACCTAACTGAGGCCTTGTAAAATCAAGTCTTGTGTAGGAGAGGAAATAAAAAGGAGAAACACTTATGTCAGAATAATAGCTCTACAGAGCTAACACCTTTTGTTATAGACATATCCAATGTTAAATAAAACTTCTTCTTTCTCTTGTAATAATTTGATTCATCATGAAACTCATTTTGTAATCTTCTATTTGCAGACCATCCTAGAAGTTGCTAGTTGGGCTAGTTGGGCTAGTTGGGCAGACAGTATCAGTGTAAATAAGTAATCAGGACGATTACTGCGCCTACAGCATACACACACACACACACACACACACTCTCGACATTGACCTATATGTGCATCCTGGTGTGAACAAAGCCATTCCACGATATACAAGTGACCTATGACCTTGTGACCTTGAGATTCTAAGGGCCTTTTTTATGATTTCACAAAGTGTTACATGCAAGGACTTGGTGTCAGCTGGAGGCCTTGCACTGCTAGGATCTCTGGAATCCAGGGCTCGTCCCCGGCAACTGTGTCACCTTGACCTCTTGACCTGCATAGACATTGACCTCAAGATGCAAATGTGACCTCATGATGATGACCTTTACAAGGAAATTATTTGTGGTTTCTTTTGGAAGACCTGCTTTTGCTGTTGTTTATTCAGGGCTGTAGAAAGCAAAAACATAAAAAAAAAGAAGAAGAGATTGTTGGAAATCGTGTATTTTCAAAATGGCCCTCTAAGATTCATGGAGTGTTCACTTGAAACTGTGCCACAAGTGGAGCTGTAACCAAACACTACCGTGAGCTTCCAGTTTGAACTGTGTCCACATTTTTCGTTCATTTCTGCACAAGCACAACACAGACAACGCCTACGCCACATGATAACGACAACCACTCCTGGGTTTAACAAGAGGAGGGGGTAGGGGTGGGGGGTGGGGTGGGGCGCAATCCTGGCTGGCAAGGTCGACGACAATCACTAAGATATGGGATATGCCACCTACTATTATTATCAGTACAGTGAGTGGTTTTCTGTGAACGCCTCCAATTTACCTGAAATTTATGCAAAAAAACAAAACAACGTTCATCTCATGCGTGTATCATCCAGACTCTTGCGTGTGAAGAATTCCTTTTGTTGCATGTGGAGGAAATATGGCCGATGCGAAGACCAAGTTACCTGTTTTATTCGCTTTTAACTTCACTATGTTATTACCACACTAACTTGTTGTCAGATTATATCTTGCAATTTTACCTCAATTAAAAAAATGCATTATGCTTTCAACTTGCATGTCAGTGTGCATTGTGGAGATTGATAGTAAGCCAGGATAAGGAAGAAGCTGATAAACTTACCATGTATATTGGACAGATTTAAGATTTAATTGACCCAGATTATTACAATGCAATATCAGTGATCTTTTCCTGTCGGATAATTTTGAGAAATTTAAATGTAAATTTAAATTTAAATTTAAACAGAACTTTTTGTATTTTGAAATGGGACGGGAGGCGTTTTCCCATTTTTATTGGCAGTGCATTCCAGTATTATTGCAAATACCTCTGGCACCTTGCCAAACGTAATGGTTGAATCAGTATCTTGTCTTTTATAAGAGCAGTGTGCCATGAAACACAATACCAGCGTAAACGATTCGACGCCTATGTATGCATTTCCCCAAACCTTGGACAGAACCAGCATCCTTGACCTTGTGACCCGGACAATACAGTTGCTTGGTCATGTAAATCTTCATAACATATCATGAATGTCACAGTCTATTTAATATGTATATAGTAAAGTATATAGATATATATTATATTATATAGTAATTCCTGTACGAGACCAAGAAGCTAATCTGATGTGATTTTTTTTTCCATGTACGTCGGAGCAAATACTGTTGTGTTAATATATGATTCCTATAGCTACATTAGTACTGAGCTACATATTCTATATTTTTGATTGAATTGCACATATTTAAAAGGGACAAGTTTGATGAATTTGTACAGTATAATTATCTTGGTATGTATAATAGATTATGTTTGTATGCTGTGCTTAGAGCTGGGCTGCATTCAGGCTGCAATACAATTCACTATGCTACTTTTCTCCAAACTAGTTGCTGTCTGAACAGTTTCATAGGAAAATAGCAGGAAATCGGTTTGCGCATGCGTGCAATCCATTCCCTTCATGCTTTGGGTGTTCCTACTATTCGCTACAAAACACTACAGGCTTAAAAGCCGAAGTAAAAAGTAGTGCTACGTAGTACTACCATGTGTTGGCTGAACGGCTACTGTAGCGTTGTGTAGCACTTTGTAGAGATAGGTATTGCAGCCTGAACACAGCCCTGATGTCTGGTCTGTTTATTCATTTCCTGTTTTTGTATGTGTTCATTTAACACTTACCTTGTTAGTTAATAAGGTCAGTACCACTACCTGTCTATGTTTCTTTCTATCCTTTTCAATTTCAGGTATGTAGTAACACAAGTATGCCAGTTTGATAATTAGCAATAATTAGCTGCTCAGAAAAAGATTTTCATACGTTTGTCAAGTAGAACAATTGTAGGTTATATGATAAATTAAATCTTATCAACTGGTAACAAGATGTGCAGTGGACAGTGCTTTGAACTGCAAAACGGAAGGTGTCTGTGCTTGAATCTGTACTAGTATTTTCTCCATTTAGGGCCGTGGAGTAAACGTCCCTAAAATATCACGCACCGATCATAGACTCTTAGAAGCATTTTCATAGAGACTTTGACCGCACATCAAACTTTGCTGGTCAAGTTGTGTGTACATATTTCTTGTGTACGGTATACCTGTTAGTAATCAGATGATTTTACTTGTATTTAGCTTGTGTAAGTAATATTGTGTACATAGCTGTTTCTGAAATGGAGGATTTTCAGTGTATAAATTGTATTAGTGTTAAAGCAATTACAACTATATATTTGTGCTGCATATCAAATGATTGGAGGAATAACACTAATGTTACTCACGAGTATGGTCTCATTCCTGTATGCTACAAATTTGTATCTAATTTGAACAGAAAATAACTACATAACATTATTAATTCACTATGCTTATAATCCATCCATTGTTAGCACAGTTTACCATGTGACATAGTATACCCTTAACCCTTTCCATGCTGAAGGCAACCGGGAATGCCCTAAAGAGAAGTGTGTGTAATCCAGCAGGGTGAGGGTTAACCTTCAACCCACTGGGTTTAAGCACAATATCACTTCTGTGGATGAGATGCTATTCAGGGCATCTCTGGTTGTCTCTGGGAGATGGAAGGTCAAAGTACTGTGACACTCTTAGACTGTGCAAACGGTGTACTGTTTCACCCAACAATATTTTCAACGTACCTATTATTGCACAGACAAAATATAATCTTAACAATATTGATCCCAATGTATACACAACTCCTTTGCAGAGTATATTGAAAGTATTTTTCTACATCTCCGGGGATAAACTACACAGAGAAGTTTTCACTGTGCATACAATTTCATTCAGAGTCCTAATTTACCATTATCATCATCCAGCAACTGTTGCACAACAAAGCGCCGGCCGCAATATCTCCTGAACGCGTGTAGGTTGTGGCTGTGCCTCCAGTTAGCCAATCCAGGCCTGGCGAGTCGGGGAGGGGGCGTACTGTAGTCGGAGCGCAAGTCTGTGAAGATTTATGCCATGACTTACTTGTACGAGCCTAATATTGAAACGCAGGCCTGTCTGTTAATGTTATATGGTGGGATATGAGAAGGTTGTCAAATGTGAAGAGACATTGGTGAGATTCATACTTATAGCTGTGATAGGAGTTAACTGTGACCTCTGTGTGTGGTGGCAGGGAATCTCCAGTAGAATACAAGTCTCTGTTATTCATAGCACCGTAATACATGACAGTGAAATATCGGTCTGTGTATTTATTATATTATGATTGGAGCAATTTAGGGCAATTTAAAAAGTTTTGGTTCATATTTACGTTGCATTAGTTTTGACAGTGCAATACTCAAAGATGCTAATTATATGGAGGCCCCATGATAAATAGAAAGTGAAAATTGAGTTATTTTGACAGATTTTAGTGCCAATTTCTACATCATTCATTCATAGATTTTAACTGTTGATTTCCTCTCGATAGATAGCTAAAACATTGGTACAAGTGGCATTAAAATATATTAATTAATTTTATCTATTAACCTATTGTCTTCATCAGTACAATCAATTATGGAGGAATTTATTCAGAAATTTAACTATCTGTACTTGGTGCCTTCATGTAATAAGACACTTGGATGCAAAAGTAAATCATTTTGGTAGTTATTTTTAGCATTATGAATTAGTTGATCTTACGTTCAATGCTACATGCATACAGCACAAGTGCTGATATAACATTCATTTATCCTATGTGATAATGCTTACGGCATGGAGACGTTTACAGATATTAATATGATGAATAGATATGTTAATTGTTTGCCTCAGTTACTTTTGGTATGGACTGTTGAGACACTATTTCATTCCAAAACTAAAGTTGTTAAAAAGTCACACTTGTTGTACATGTTTCAAGTCACACTTTGTATATACAGTCAAATGTTCTGGTAAGGAAAGATGACCAACCTGCTTCTGTTTCCATCCACCGGGTCAAGTCTTAGACAGATACCCGGGTTTATGTTTAGGATAAATACTTAGTCCCTGTTAAAGATGTTATGACAATTTGTTTCAATTCTTAAAACGATTTTTACTTTTACGTTTTTCCAAAAATGTTAAAATGAAAATCAGGGGGAAATTGGCACCAATATCGTTGACACGGACTAGGTAAGACATCTTGGTTGCAGTGGGAATGGAGGTTGGGGGTAGGGGATGGCACTATAGTTGTCATGGAAACCATAGCAGCAAGCTTGGTTCTTGCATGAAGACGAGTGTCGGAGGATACTAACCCTAGACAAAGCTATCTAATCTCACCACCTGTATTACTGTAGTCCAATAGTTAACTATATCTAAAACAGTCAGAGGTTACGGGATAGTTTACCACAGGAGGAAGAAACGATATTCTTCAAGATACTGTTTGCGGTCCGTTTCTAAAAAACAAAATACATTTCATAATTATTTCGCTTAACATTTCACTAAAAAAAAAATTCATAACTTTCTCTGTAAATAATGTAAGGATTTGCAGTTTTTCCTTCCAGTTTTACCACAGTAATCATCATCGGTTTCTATTTTTATTTCAGTCCATTTTGACGACTCTGTTGTCTAATTCTTATATCACTTACACTAATAATCTCTGGAACTGATCAGTACATTTCTTGTAATATACAATGATATTCAAATAAATATCAAGAAAACTGAAACTGTGTTTGTGATGTACAAGGTGTTAATGAATTGCCTTCATTAGACTACAAATGGAACGACCAGATGAGCCAAATGCCACAAGTTTCCAAGATATTTTAGCAGTGAAGTTGATCCTTAGTTGGTTACCACCAACTGATGTTTGCAGCTTTACTGCAATAGTTTGCACTTTAGAAGTTTCGTCCTGTTGTAAACTGATGAGTGAAATAATATTTGAATACTCTTGAGCCAAAATATTAAAATTATTGCACCCCATTGCCACCAGTAGGAACCCAGTTAATGAATGACTTGTTATCTTTCTGACACAATATTGATAGGATGCACTGTGTGTAGAGTGGCAATACAGTTATTATCCTTGCTCTTGTCAGTACCAGCTGGTGCGCGCAGGTTTACTGCGACGTTCAGCGCTACAGATGTTGCGGTTTCCTCCTGCCCTAAAGTGACAAGTGATATTACCGGTAGTGAAATATTCTAGAAAGCGACTCTAAACGCCAATTAAAAAGAACAACAAATAAATAAAATGAATGACTTTTTAGAGAGAGAGTTGAGAAATGAATTCAGGATCTTGCTTGCACGTTTTGAAAGGGTCGTACAAATGGTCTGAGCAAAAATTCAAGCTTGTATCATTTCCATCTCTGCTATGATGAATAACACTTGCACAATGTTATAAATAATACTTTATTATATCAATGTACATATACACAAACATTTCATCAACCAGTCTATAAATTACTATAGATATAATTCAGTTCATATGTACAGAGCGTCCCCAAAAAAATGTTACCAATTTGGTTCTGAATAAAAATGAAACTACTGATACCTTTTACATGAGACTCCTGTCCCTTCAAGTAGACGTCTGGGAAATTTATCTCTGAAAGTTTGGTACCGATATGACCATTATAGCAGTTGCAATGGCAGTTTTTGTGATTTTCCAATTTTGAAAGTTTAGTGTCGATGATTGATGATGTGGATGATGTGACCACTGAGTCTCTAACTGCTGCAACATTCTCTCGTGTGCGAGCACCTCTTGCTCTACCAGAATGATTCTTGTTTAAATTTTGTACAGTTCCATTATCTGTGAACTTTTTAACGTTATAGAGAATCGCACGCTTACTAGGGGGATCTCTACAATGGAAATGTCTGACATACTGCCGCTGCGTTATTACAATCGACTTGGTCGACAGGTAGAGTTCTACCACTTTTGTTCTTTGCTCCGTAGTGAACACCATGGTTGTCAAAATACTGGTGCGAGTCAAATCTCCCAAGTCTTGTTTACCAATCCTGAAAAGATAGAGAACTTAGTCTAAGGAATAAAAAGTACAGACGGTAACATTTTTTGGGGACACCCTGTACAACAATAAATTAGATCATGATCTCTGTATGATGTGAACATTATTTGCGGTGTAATAATTTAAATAGAACCCATTGCTTTTCTCCACACAAATAAATACAGGCACAAAAACATAACAATTAAAAAAACCAACCCAGTAATTATATTGGACGATGTACAAATAATGTCCAAGAATGACATTTTCACAAATTAGCAGTTGTACTTGACTTATCCATCTTAATATACAACTTCACAAATATCTTGCATTTATTTTACAAATAAGATCACACATTTCTTTAATGAAACTGGGTTTAGTGACCATTGTAATGTTGCCATTTCTATCATTTATGGACCCGATAGAAAACAAATCTGTAGGCAAATTGTGAATGTTCATCAGCCGACTTTTACACCTTTCTGTGGGTCATCTGTTCCACTTCTTCGATAGTTGTCTGCACACGTTTACGAGAGTCACGTGCAGACTTTATGGAGTTGACGCGCACTACATTGTAGCGACGCTGGATCTGGAACATACCAACAAAAACATTTATTTTCTTAAACAGACCAAATATATATCACTACTTTAGCCTTTGTCACAAGAGTTCTCGGGAAAACTGACCACATATCTAAGAACACAATGATCCCAGCAGACCTACCAGTGGATCTTGAATGTACAACAAGTTTATGTTCATAATATCATTGGACCTTGTCCAGGACGCCTACTCTCTACAAATCCATGATGATCTCCAGGAAAACTGATCACATATCTAGAGAACCTAATTCTCCCAGCAGATCCACCAGAATACTTCTTTCTAAAAGTGTATCTTTACCGTACAAGAAAAATCCAAGGTTTATACTATTGTACCTTTTCTAGGAACCCTACTTTACACAAACATATGTCATTACATTGTCACCCATGTTCTGTGAGAATTCTCCAGAACACGAATAAGGACATCTTTATCCTAGCAGGTCCTGAGAATACGAAACCTTTTGAGGACATCATGCTCAAGAACTGACCTGTAGTAGGAGGCCCGGTGCCTCAGGGAACCTGCTCTTCAGCTTGCTGTGGTCCTTGAGGACGTCCTTGAGACTGGCCTCGTCCAGCGTGGTCCGAGACCGCAGACTCTCCAGAACGGTGTTCACCTTGTGCAGTTTGCTGGCGGGCTCGCAGGGAGGGACTGGCACCTGTGGGCAGTGGTGGGTCCACTTAGCATTGGAAGAAAGCTAATGTGGGTGCCTAGTATTAGTAGTAGAAGTACTGTAGTGGTATTATTACTACATGTAGTAGTATTAGTAGTAGAAGAGTGAGTGAGTGGGTGGTAGCGCAGTCGTAGAAAGTTGTAGACAAGAGTGTGAGAGCGAATTCCTGGGGGAGATTGAGAGACAGAGAATTTGTGGGCATGATTATCAGACAGAATTCATGGGTGAGATTGAGAGACAGAATTTGTGGGTGAGATTGAGAGACAGAGAATTCATGGGTGAGATTATCAGAAAGATAATTCATGGGTGAGATTGAGAGATTGAGAATTTGTGGGTGAGATTGAGAGACAGAGAATTTGTGGGCATGATTATCAGACAGAGAATTCATGGGTGAGATTATCAGAAAGAAAATTCATGGGCGAGATTGAGAAACAGAATTTGTGGGTGAGATTATCAGACAGAGAATACATGGGTGAGATTATCAGAAAGAAAATTTATGGGTGATATGGAGAAACAGAATTTGTGGGTGAGATTATCAGAAACAAAATTCATTGGTGAGATTGAGAAACAGAATTTATGGGTGAGATTGAGAAACAGAATTTGTGGGTGAGATTGAGAAACAGAATTTGTGGGTGAGAATTTGTGGGTGAGATTGAGAAACAGAATTTGTGGGTGAGATTGACAGCAAGTAACATTCTTCAAAGGACCTACCCGTCTATATTCTTTAACAGGCTTGGACAGCTTGTCTAGATGCACATCAGGGTCTCGGTACACGCGCTCATGACCCAGCGCATACTTCAATGCTCGAATATTTCCTTGGATATCTGCAAAGGTATTCACAATCAGCAAAACATGCCTAGAAAAACAATCATGTGGAATACTCATAAAAAGAATTACCAAATACAAATCTAACCTACCCGGTACTATTAATTATTAGTTCCTGTCAATAACAATGGAAGTAATTATAAATTATTTTAAAAATAAGTATTTTTATTTTAAATGTAAAAAATGTAACAAATTAATTCTAATATCTCTGTCTAGGATTTCGTGGACATACATAAAACTGACCAATCTTACATACAATTAACATCATTATATCGAAAAAGCTACGTACCTTTACTTTCTTCAACATCGTCATCATCAGGGTCTATATCCAACAATAATTCATAGCCATAGTATTTTTCATCTCCATGCTCAAAGTCTTCCCTGTGTTTCTTCTTCCTCTTCCTCCTCTCTGTCGGAACTTTCTTCTTCTCTGTCGGAACTTCCATCTCCTCTTGTTGGTCATCAACCTAGAAAAGTAGTTGTTCCAATGAGGCCCATACAAATATAATCAATAAAATATTTTATATAATTATATTCTGGTAATGTGCTGAAATTCATGTCTTGGTAATGAATATACGGTCTCTGTGCGGTAGTGTGCGGTATAATGGGGTCTGACTGTACCTATTCAAAGATGATTGTTCCAATATGCATAAACACCTGTCCAGTGTTCAAAATTACCGCTGGGCCGGCCATTTCTCCCAATGCTAAAGGTATCCTAAGACCCAGTAGAAATTCATGTTTTTTGTGTGTAAACATTTGCTATTTGTATTATTATTTGAGACAGTAAGTTTTCAGCAGCAATTTCGAACACTGTGCCTGTCGTGTCAATCTTTTGTACAAATTGTCTTGGATTAGTGCTACCTAGTATTACCAAAGTCAATACATCAGTGTTTATACACTTTTCCTTTCACTTCCCTGGGGAGAAGACACCCCAAACTTCCACATGCCAGTCACAAGAATGTTACCATTCACATTGCCATTTAGTCCTACCAGGTACCCATTCACTGCTGAGTGAACGCAGGCATTTTATACAAACAAAATAAGCTTCAATGGTAATTAATCCATATATAGCCGGGTGTGATATAAGATGCTCCTACTGGTCTCAGCCAGCGGGGTTAGCCATTGGCTCATTCGGTAGAGCGTTGGACTCACAATCCAGCAACGGGTTCGAATCCCAGGGTGATCGGCATGATCCTCTGTTATACATACAAGAGACTACTAGATGTGTACCTGTGTCATGAAAAATGCATCTTCATCGTTTTCATCCGCTTTGTTTTTGAATTGGTTGTATTTGCTCTTGTCATCGCCCGAGTCGATGTGCGGAGAAGGCCGACCTCGCTCTGGTGTCTGTGATGAAATCGGAGGAAGTGGTTTGTCCAACCCAGACAGAGTTCTCTCCCCTTGAGACAGCTTCTCTATAATTGTCGGAGGTTTGGGCGGAGCTTCCAACATTAGCCTATCTTCAATACTAGGCTTAGGAACTTTAGGAACGATGCTTGATACCTATTGAGGGAATACCATGGTTTGAAAATACAATTACGTACAGTGATAATTTATATGTATTTTTAATTATTTAAGGATTGACTGGAATATTTTTTGCATTCATCAAGGTATGAACGTAAAAACCGATGTGCAAACTGTATGAATCCG